>JACEIK010001407.1:60287-72077 GCA_018107945.1 Datura stramonium
CATAAAATCCACCTAAATGACCTGAAAACTAAGCAAAAACTCATGTTTAAGAGCCTAGTGAGTTGGTAAATTACCAACTCATCAAATCCCCAAACTTGAATCATTGTTTGTCCTCAAGTAATGCAATTCTTGTCATTCGAGCAAATGAAATAGAATTTCATCTATGAATCTATGCACTAAGACCGATGAGCCTAATACAACCCAAAAATGTCCACCAACTCAAGGAAAGAGAGAAAAGATTCCCCAAAATATGAAAAAGTTTCAAGAGGTAACTACAATGAATAGGCATGATTCACAAGCACTTTCCTTCTTCAAAAACACGGCATGGTCTATCACAACAAGCACACATAGCATCTCAAATCATTACAAATTCACATTCCAAGCTTGCCTTGAAGCTCACAACACTAATGCCCCAATCACTTCTTCACACCAATGCAAGTATGTTCTCAAAGGAGGTGATGCTACTCACAAGAAGAAAGAATCCCATTTTTTTAATCATCAAACAATGAACACACAAGGGATTATAGAATAGGACAATAACGCTCACTCTCACAAAGAAATTCTCTATGCACACAACTTGACTCATAGGCATGCCCTTCGTGTAACTCGCTACAATGTAGAGTTGCTACACTCAGAATCAATTAGGACTTGGAGGTCATAATGAAGGCTAGGGGTAAGGGTAGGACAATTATTTAGCTCGAGTGACTAGAACCTCCCTAATAGATCTTTTCTGAACACTTTTAACATCCCATCATAATCTTTAGATCACTCCCCCTTATCTCTCCTTTTTCTTCCTCTTCATCTTTTGTTAATCAAGAGCCACCCTTATAACTCTTATGGGTTTCACATTTAGCCTCATCTAAGCAAGAGAAACACCTTTCACTATTCTTTCTCTTTTGATGATTCTAGGTTTGTCAACCCGTCATTTATTCCTTTTTTATCATAATTTGGTGCTACCTCACATTAAAGCTCATCACATTTCTCCCCTTCTTGCAAACCTCCAAATTTAGGATTTTTGCCTTGTTTCCATTGATTTCCTTATCTCTCCTTATTTCATGGGATTCAAGCCCCCCCCCTTTTTCCATTCATCACAAAAATAAGAAATTAAGGAGGATGGGTGCCAAAAGATAGGATTACAAGGGTACACTGGCTTGTAACGTGGTTTCCAATAAAAAAAGGGTCAAAGGCTCAATATTGACTAGCAACGGAAGATGTTTAGAGAGGTCATTTTTGGTGAAGTGACTAGCAATAGAAAGCTTAAAATCATATTTTAAGTGCAACTACCTCTAGGATTTCTCCTTGAATCACACTTAGGACAAGTTCTAGACAAACTTATATGCATGGGAATCATTCAATCAGCCTCACCATACAAGGCATCACACTCCAAGGAGTTCACACAATATATCTCCACAACTAGATTACAATTTTACAACCATTAAGCATGTGAATCAACAAGTCAAACAAGGAATGTGCAATATATGACAAGAGTGTGCTACATTTTTCATTTCAATTGCACCATTGCTTCAGAACTCTTTTTTTTCATGACACATAAAAAATTTTCAGTGGTACCCCTCAAAAATAATTTTGTAAGACTCAAAGACATGGAATTTTTCCTTAAGAAAGTCACTTTACAATCTATCATTGGGAAATTTCACCCCGTTTGACAATAGAAAAAGGAAGGAAAAAGAAATTGCTCCTTGGAAAAGAACCATAGTATAAAGAAAACCCTTGGAGTTTATTCACTATCTACTATTTACAAAAGCAAAAAGCATACTTGCACTAATAATTTAAGACAAATTATTGCTTCTTTCATCCATTCTGAGCCCGACAAAGGCTTAACAACCATTCAATCAAATACCAAAAACAAAAGCCCAGCAAGGGAATCATTAGTCATCAACAAAATAAGCCCCACAAAGGCTCACCAATCATCAAAACTTAAAATAAAAGCCTGATAAGGGAAACATCAATCATAAATAAAAATGACCATGACAAAAAAACATTCATCCCACCCCTAACTTAAACAATACATTGTCCCCAATGTATCCATACAAAACAAAGAGGGTGAGAACTCCCTGAAGTGGTCACTAATTATCATCCTCATCATCTTCAGCTTAAGCCTCCCCATCATAACCTTCGTCTCCCAGGTCCTCATCATCTCCCAAGCCCTCGAACAAATCATCGATGGGGCCTCCGACTGTAGAAGGGGTAGCCATAGCTGCGTCAACTGCATTCATATCAGGCACCACCATTGATGTCCAACCTTTCCACTCCCTTACCTCAGCCCGGAGAGAGGTGAAAGCCCCTCCACGACATCCACACGCGAGCATAGCTTGTTCAAGTTGTCATATTTCACCTTCTTGGTGATCAAGGAAGGGAGACTTTTAGCAAATTTCTAAAGATGGCTTTCATAGGAGTGCGTCATCTCCGCCAGTCTGTGGAGGCTACTCGGCTGGGATAATGTAGGAGGAGGTGAGGCTCTCCTAGTATGTACTTCTCCTAAAGCCTGGCCAATGCCTCTAGATGTGGCATATTGAGATCGGGGGCCATTATGGCCTGCTCTAACCCATGAGAGAGGGACTCCTCAGGGACTTCGAAGGCCTGCAACTGCTTTCACTTTCTCTTCAGAGCATCTATGTCCTTTTTTCTATTAGCAGAGCTAGCGTCTTCTTTGGGTCAAAATGGCACTCTGGCTTGAAAGCATAGCTGAGATAAAAGAATAGCGTAGGGCATTAAAGTGCCATCTTGCCTTGCTTTCCTCTTCATTTGAATGGCAACATGGGGAACCTTGTCATGATGCATGTGATAAGGATAGCTGGGGCTTTTCCCTTGCTTGATTGTCTGTATGAAGACGTACTCTGCAAGACCATGTTAGTGTCATACAACAATATTTTCTTTTTGTACTTTTTGTTTAAGAAAAATAAAAACTAACATGTATTTTATGCTAAGGCAAGGAATTATAACAATTGGATGGCAAACAAGTTGAAGATCTTAGCTATTAAGCACTAGTGGTACCAGCGAGACACCGGCGAACGCAGGTGACGACCCATAAACTGCTGGTCGATCGACGGACATTAGCAGAAAACTAGGGAGGTCATGGTTTATCCGATGCCACATCAGTGTTTCACTAATTTTTACCCAGGAAGCGCCGGTATAACACAGGTCAGGACAGTGGCCTAAAGCCCTGTACTCATAACCTACGCTTGATTTAGTATTTAATCGGGTCTAACCGCCGATTCGCCAGTGAATTTCGTTCAGTGTATTTTATCCCCAAACTCAGTGAAATCAAAAAAACCTTCAGATCCAAGAGTCACCCACTCAACACAACAACAGCAAATAAGCGTGACAAATTACCCTTAAGAAAGACGTTACTCTATCTATTATCGAGAAAATTGTGCATTCTAAGCACATACAAGGCTAGTCAGACTTCACCCCTAGCTAGAATCAAACACATCAAGCATCAAACATATTTCCACAGAGCATACCCACATTATCATTCAACATTTTATCACCACCCCCACATATCCACAATATGAATAATACAAAAGTAATGAAAAGCAAAATAATGGGGTAATGGGGACACATGAGTGGGGAAAGACTTCGACTTTCACATGCTCAAAATGATTCATCTCTTCAAAGAATAATCAAAATCAATGTAAGAGACACATACCGAATGAATTTAGAATAAAGAGAAGAGCAAGATCACAGCTTGGGTTTGCCCAACAATGGAGTTTCCACAAAAATCTTTCTTGCTTTAGTGTAGTGAAGAGATAAGTGAGTAGTGATGAAATGAGGGGAGTGGAATATGGAATTTATAGGAGAGAAGAAGTGGAGAATATTGATAGGTGAAAAGGTAAATTTAATGGTGGGAAGGTGGAAAGGTAGTGTATGGGAAAGTTAAAAATGTGTAATGGGGAAATGGAAAGGTGGTAGAAAGGATTTATGGGGATTTGGAGAGGGTTTGACCGGTATTTTAAATACCTGGGTCGGGTCTGGTCCACAGGTAGTCAATAGTTTTTTAAATGCATTGCATACCTTAACATGTGATTGACAGATGATCGCTAGTAGGGACCGACGGTTCACCGATTTAAATACCGGTGATCATCATATTATTAGTTCACTGGCAAGCATTCAGCGGTTGTCCAGTGTTTTTCCAATTGGGTCACTGAGTGTACCACAACTCCCAGGTGTACTGGTTTGAGTTGGCTTAGGACCGGCGGTTCACGGGTTGGCATCAGCGAGTCGCCGGTTTCCTCTCTTCTTCTCCACTGTTCTGCTTATCACATGCAATAGAGAGGCGCCTTGCGTTTTTGCATTGGCATTTTGCCAGTCTAGCATCGTGCCTGCCCTATTTTTATTCTTTTTGTCTTGTATCCAATTCTACCTACAAAAATCAAAAACAACAAAAACATCAAAGTGCTCAAGATAAAAATGCTTGGGTTGCCTCCCAAGAAGCGCCTTAATTAACGTCGTGGAACGACAGATATCTTCTCCATCTTCAACACTCCGGAGGGTCATCCTCTGATTCAATATCATCATCTAATGGTTCATAATGCTCCATTTCACCATCAATCACTTTTATGAGCTTGCACTCATCCGCGGGCTTGATAGGCCGACACACATTGAAGGTGAACTCATCATTACATACTCGGAACTTAAGCTCCCCAAGCTCTACATCAATCAAAGCTTTTCCTATTTCTAGAAGTGGGTGCCCCAAGATAATTGGCATCTCGATGTCCATCTCACGATCCAGCACAACAAAATCAACTGGAAGTATGAATTTGTCCACTCTCACAAGGACATCAGCTAACACTCTAAGAACGGATCATTTAATTGTCCTATCACCATCAAAATCCTCATAGATATTGGTTTGGAACTCCCCAATCCGAGTTTCTTGAAAATGACCAGAGGCATCAAGTTAATACTAGAACTGAGGTCACAAAGAGCTTTATTGGATATGCATAAGCCAATTGTGCAAGGAATGGTAAATGCTTCAGGATCTTCACATTTTGGGGCAAAGTTCTTGGTCATGATACCAATACAATGATGGGTCACCTCATCGGTACATGTATCCACCACCTTCTTTTTCTTCAAGAGCTCCTTCATAAACTTCGCGTATCCTGCATTTGAATCAAAGCATCCACAAGCGGTATATTGATTGATAATTTGCTGAACATGTCGATGAACTTGCAAAACTAAGTAGCTTCCATTTTCTTGGTCAGTCGTTGTGGATATGGAGGTGGAACCCTTGTTTCTTGATCTTTGTCATAGGAGGCCTTCTTGCTTCATTTCCCATCACATCATGCGAAGGAATCAAATCAACTCCCCCGCTCGTCCTTCTCTTCTTCATCATCACAAACACTTGGTGTTTTTGGCACCTCTTCCACAACATCATCATCCTTTGCCTTCGGGGAAACAACATCCTTGCGTTTCACGCTCACATCCTTCAATATCTTGCCACTCCTAGTCACGATTGCCATGCAATGGCCATCTTTCTTTGGATTGGGAACAGTGTCACGCGGGAGTGCACCCTTCATATGTGGATTCATTTGTGAAGATAGATTGTTCATTTAGGCTTCAAGATGCTTGATCAATGCTGAATGGGAACTTACTGTTTGGGAAAGGTTAGGCACCTACCCTTTTAATTCTTTAACCCCACTGTCTTCGACCTTCTTCAACACCCGAGATAATATTTCTTAATCTTCGAGTTGCCCACATCACTCACTCCTGGCTGCCCTTGAGATGCTTCTGCTTTTGAAGGAGGCACATAGGGGTTAGCACTTTGGTGGTATCGCTCTCCTTCGCGATTTTGATCTCTATTCACCCATCGATTATTTCTACCCCTCCATCCTAGATTATCATGGTTTTTCCAACCTTGATTCTGTCACAACCCGAACGTACACCCGAATCGTAGATACAGGACAAGGGACCCCGAGAGACCCCAAGTCGACCCATGAAACATGCATACAACTAATCATATTCAAATAAGCGGAAATATAAGCATAAAAACATAGTGAAAACATAATTATAGCATAACATCATGAAATATTGAGTGTATACACACTGGAGCACCACATACTGGTCTGAAAGCCTCTAATACATAAGATTGGTTAATGGGACACATCCCCAACTAACCCAACCAAAACTGAAACATAAACAACATGAAATTCAATCAAACGGCCCTCGAAACATGAGGACTCACCAATAAGCTGACAGCGTAGGCTGAGATGGACTAAGGATGAGGATGAGCCTGGCATCCGGACCCTGTATTATGAAACGATACAGCATAGAAAGTATGCAGTCAGTACGTGGAATGTACCGAGTATGCAAGGTAAGTAAAATGGACATTTTAAAGTAAAGTAAAGCTCAAAAATAGTCATAAGAGGACATCGTGCTTGCATCAAAATCTTCATAACAAAACATAGGGCTCAAGACTTTCAAATCATTCATAATCATTCATTATATAATTAATAATAACTTTATCAAAATATAAATTGAGCCAATAACATCAATATAACAATGAATAAAACATGCGGAACAATGGGAGGACTCGTCATAACCGACACCATCATGGTAGAGCCTTTCATGATGCCCCACTGTCTCGCTCAAGTGGGCAGAGCCGACCTTGTCTTGCCAGACGAGGGTCGTGCATAAGGTGTGATATCACATTTGAGGGGATCATTACCAATACAACGTATCATTAGAAACCCACGGTGGCATGTGGTTTTATGAGACACCAGCGTAGTCCTTTGAACACCAGGCTGCTCGGTGCTAGATACGGCTCCCAAAAACATGCATATAGGCTCATACATAAATCAATAACATCATGCATTAAAATTAAATGGCTAAGATATGACATTTATCATCATCTATCCCCTTTAAAACATGCTTAGCCAAGAATCATAGGCCCTTTTCATCGACCAACATCATAAATCATTAAATCATGTAATTCTCTTCATAAATCATAAATCATGCTTCAACATGTGGGAATTTCCCAATACTTCATCATATTCAATTCTTTCAAAACATGCTCATAAACATGGGTAGCTTGAAAATCATGCTTTTATATCATCAATAAACACAAATTATAGAGCATCATAAATCATAACTTCCATGAACTTTCATCAAGTGGGCATTATTAGATTTAAGAGATTGAAACATGATTTGAAGAAAATAATAATAGAACCTGCCCATGATTCATAATTTGATAATTAAAACTTAATCAAACCAGACCCATAAAGAGAAATCACGTTTTCATGCTTTTGAGTAAACCCCATAGACTTGGACAGGAGGATTCATGATTTAAATTGAAATTGGGAATGGGTGAGGAAGAGTTCCACCCATTTTGAAACCCCACATACCTGGAAATGGGTTGATTCGAAACGCCTTGAATACCCATAAAGAAATTGATGAAAATTTGGGGAAGAAGGCCTTGAATCTCCCAAAACCTCTCTAAGCTTTTGCATGAGAATGGGCATGCATAAAGGGCTAAACCCATCTTATCTAACTCAGAAACATATCCAAAATGACATAGTTTAGGCCTTAGAGACTTAAGAAATTACAAAAACACCCTTATTAAAATGCAAGAAATTTCTAGTCGCCACCCCCCACGAGGGACCTAACGGGTCATTGCCACAGGGAACGACTCGTGCCCATGGTCCATTGAGTCCACTGCCCAAACATCCAAGGGAACCCCACGGGTGATTCACGAGTCGTGAGGTCAGACCATTACTCGTGATCACCTTCCGTGGCCTACACTGCCCATCCCGACTATCCAAAACATCCAAGGTAGACCACGAGTGACCTCACGAGTCGTGAGGTCTGACCATGACTCGTGGTCAGGCCCATGGCCTCCTCACTCAGGCCTTGCCAAACCATGCTGACCTCGAGTCACCTCACGACTCGTGGTCATTCCTCACGACCAACCTCACGGGTCGTTCTGTGACCTGGTGCGAATTTTCAGTTTTTCTCCATTTTTACTTTCGGGTCTGATCCTTGGGTTCCCGGGGTATAACAATATCTCCCTCTTGGAAACATTTGTCCTCGAATGTTAGAAACATGCAGAAAACTTAGAAAACAAGCTATCACCATATACAATTACCAATCATTTAAGTCGAAAACGAACGGAATGACTATCTCTGAAAAGAACTACATAGCTAAACCGAATTCAGATATCACATACATCTACCATATCATGAAACAAACTTGTACACATGAACTGAACAGGAAAAGCTGATTAAGGGTTTAGAGCAAAATTGATACCTCAAACTGAAACTGAGCTGGTAAGGAAAAATGTGGATACTTAGCCATCATATCTGCTTCGGCTTCCCACATAGCCCCCTCAACTTATTGATTTCTCCATAACACCTTTACTGAAGCTACTTCTTTGTTTCTCAACTTACGAACCTGATGATCTAAGATTTCAATAGGGACTTCTTCATAACTGAGGCTGTCTTTCACCCCCAATGCTGTCTACCAGAACTACCAAGGCTGGATCACCCAAACACTTCTTCAAAAGTGACACATGGAAGATGGGAAGAACTGAGGACAACTCCAAGGGCATGTCTACTCATATGCTACCTTGTCAACTCTTCTCACAACTCGGTAAGGACCAATATAGCGGGGACTGAGTTTACCTTTCTTTTCGAACCGCATAACTCCCTTCATGGGAGATACCTTTAGAAATACCCAGTCGTCCACATCAAACTCCAAATCCCTTATTCTCACATCAGCATACGATTCCTCATGACTCTGAGCGGTTTTCAACCAGTCCCTTATCAACTGAACCTTCATCATCGCCTCATGAACCAAATCTGGTCCTATTATAGCTGCCTCACAAACCTCAAACCATCCGATGGGAGATCTACACCTCCGCTCGTAGAAAGCCTCGAACGGTGCCATTTGGATACTAGAGTGATAACTTTTATTATAGGAGAACTCGATCAAGGGAAAATGATCATCCCAACTACCTTTGAAATCCATAACACATGCCCTCAACATATCCTCGAGGGTCTGAATGGTTCATTCTTCCTGGCCGTCTATTTGCGGATGGAAGGTTGTACTGAGCTTAACCTGCGTCCCAATTCCTTTTTGAAAAGAACGCCAGAATTGTGAGGTAAACTGAGTACCTCATTCTGAAATAATAGACAAGGGAACTCCATGAAGTTGAACCAACTCCCGAATATACAACTTAGCATAATCATCCGCTAAATCTGTGGTCTTGACCGGTAGGAAGTGTGCAGCCTTGATTAACCTGTCGACCACCACCCAAATGGAGTCATAGTGTCGGCGAGTATGAGGTAGGCCTGTAACAAAATCCATATTAATCTCAGGATGCTGATATCCTGAATTATGCCACCTGGCCTTTGATGTTCGACTTTCACTTGCTGCCAGTTTGGACATTTTGCAACGAACATTGCAATATCTTTATTCATACCATCCCACCAATATATTTATCGCAAATCCTGATACATTTTCATGGATCCTTGATGAATCGAATATCTGGTACCATGTGCCTCATGCAATATCCGAACTCTCAAATTATCAACGTCTGGAACACATAGTCGACCTTGGTACCGTAGCACACTATCTCCCCCTTGGGAGAAGACCTCCACCTTCTGACTCTGCATCGCCTTCTTCAACTTCCTCAATATTGGATCTTCATCTTGCCTGGATTTAACATCAACCACCAAGGACAATTCGGACCTGTTATGCACAACAACACCGTCACCGGTCGAGTCGATCAATCTAACTCCCAGTCTTGCAAGTCGATGGACATCCTTCACTAACTCCTTCTTTCCCTTATCCACATGGGACACACTCTCCATGGAGAGCCTACTAAGTGTGTCCGAAACCACATTTTCCTTGCCTGGATGGTAGAGGACACTCATGTCGTAGTCCTTAAGTAACTCCAACCACCGCCTTTGCCGAATATTTAGATCTTTCTATGTAAAAACATATCGCAAGCTCTTGTGATCCGTAAATATATCCAAGTGAACCCCATACAAGTAATGCCACCATATCTTCAATGCAAACACCACTGCGGTCAACTCAAGATCATGGGTCGGGTAATTCTTTTCATTAACTTTCAGTTGTCTCGAGGCATATACTATTGCCTTCCCACGCTGCA
Source organism: Datura stramonium (assembly GCA_018107945.1). Classification (NCBI taxonomy): domain Eukaryota; kingdom Viridiplantae; phylum Streptophyta; class Magnoliopsida; order Solanales; family Solanaceae; genus Datura; species Datura stramonium. The sequence goes on from JACEIK010001407.1 coordinate 70,414, forward strand.
TCAACACAGATCCCAGCCCGACTCTCGAAGCATCACAATACACTACAAAGCCATCAGTACCCTCGGGTAGGGTCAACACTGATGCTGAAGTGAGTCGGGTCTTCAACTCTTGGAAGCTTTTCTCACAAGCATCGAACCATTGGAACTTCACCCTTTTCTGAGTCAACTTAGTCAAAGGTGTCGCGATAGATGAGAAACCCTCAACAAACCTCCGGTGGTAACCTTCTAGGCCCAAGAAACTCTAAATTTCTGAAGGATTCACCTATCTAGGCCAATTCCTCACTGCTTCGATCTTTTGGGAATCTACCCGTATTCCTTCGCTTGATACCACAATTCCTAGAAATGCTATCGAGTTTAGCCAAAATTCACACTTGCTAAATTTTGCATACAACTGACGATCCTTGAGGGTTTGCAGCACTATCCTCAAATGAGTGGCATGCTCCTCCTCGCTCCGCGAGTATATAAGAATATCGTCAATGAGCACGATCACGAACATATCCAAATATTGCTTGAACACCCTGTTCATCAGGTCCATAAAAGCTGCAGGAGCATTAGTTAGTCCAAAAGACATAAAAACAAATTCGTACTGACCACACCAAGTTGTGAAAGCAGTCTATGGGATGTCACTCTCCCGCACTCTGAGCTGGTCATACCCAAACCTGAGATCAATCTTGGAGAAGCACTTGGCACCCTAAAGCTGGTCAAACAAATCATTGATCCCGGGTAAGGGGTACCTGTTTTTGACGGTAACCTTGTTCAACTGTCGATAGTCAATACACATGCGAAGGGAATCGTCCTTCTTTTGAACAAATAGAACTAGCGCACCCCATGGAGACTGGCTCAGCCTAATGAAACCCTTATCTAATAGATCCTTTAACTGATCCTTCAATTCCTTTAGTTCAGCTGGGGCCATCCTGTAAAGAGGGATAGAAATAGGTTGCGTATCTGGCAATAGATCAATACCGAAGTCATTTTCCCTCTCCGGAGGAACACCGGTCAAATCTTCAGGAAACACCTCCGGATATTCGCACACCACCGAAACTGACTGGATAGTCGGGGTCTCGGACTCCACATCCTTAACCCTAACTAGGTGGTACAGCATCCTTTAGAGATCATTTTCTTGGCCTTAAAATATGAAATAAACCAACCTGTTGGTACCGCTGAACTACCCTTCCACTCCAACACCGACTCACCCAGAAAATGAAATTTCACTGTACGAGTTCCACAATTAATCAAAGCATAACATGCAAACAACCAATACATGCAAAGAATAATGTCAAAGTTATTCATGGCTAACTCTACAAGGTCTGCGGAGGTAACCTTATGCAACACAGTGACTGTGCATTCTTTATATACTCGTCTAGCTATGACCGAATCACCAACAAGGGTCGAAACTGAAAAACAGTTCTGACAAGGTCTCGGGACTAACTCCAAGGCTATAGCAATGTAAGGTGTTGATGAGCCCGCAAGTGTACGGGTTGTACAAGTAATATAGTGGCCCTTTTTAAGAACCGGAATATTGAACCTACAGGGACTGGACTACAGGGTAAACCTTCTCGAGTGTTAAATTACTGTAACTCTAAAAGTGAAGACAACAGTGTAAAGAAAAGTTTTTCTATTTTGGAAACTATTTTTATACTAAAGTAGAATAATTATACAAGTGC
>JACEIK010001407.1:80745-93786 GCA_018107945.1 Datura stramonium
CCCTACAATTTACATGAGAATGTACACACATTGTTGGATAAACAAGGCAAAAATGATGCATTTGAGTATCACTTGGGCATATAAATATGCCCCAGATCAGGTGTCATGAAAGACAATGTGGCTCCCGGATCTAGCTAGGCATAAACATCAATATGAAAGACACGCAACATACCAGTGACCACGTCTGCGAAGTCTCCTGCTCTTGGCGCGAGGCAAGGGCATAGAATCGATTTTGGCGTTGTCCGCTACCCCCACTGGTCAATGCTCCATGTGGAGCAGAATGGGATGGAGTTGCTGTTGTCCTGGTGGTCTGTGCACGACCCCTATCGTCACCCTGTCTAGCATATAGGCATGCTTGGCGCATGTGCCCAAATCTACCACACCCATAGCAGACATCTGAGGCAAGCAGGCACTCTCCGGTGTGACTCTTGCCGCACTTCCATCAAGATGGAGAGGTATACTCTAACTGGGTGCCCCTATGATCCCTCAACCCTGAAGCCCTACTCCTCTGATCACCCCTAGGTCTGGATGGGACACTAGCTGATGATGGTGCTAGGGCTAGTGACCTCTGCTGAAACTGTGGACGGTAGCCACCGCCGGACCTCTGATGTGAAAACCCACGACTATTTGTTCGAGCCCTCTTTGCCTCCCTCTCCCTCGCATGAGCCGCCTCCATACGCTGGGCGTACAACACTATACGAGGAGAGTCCATATCTTGGTGTAGCATATCAGTCCTGCAATCCTTGTATAAATAACCGGCCACGACATGAACAAACCAGCTCACCCGCGCCCTCTGATCCTGATCCATCACCAACTCTGGGGCATATTTTGACAACCGGGTGAACTTAAGCGAATACTCCAACACTGTCATTTTCCCCTACTTGAGGTTCACAAACTCCGCTGCTTTCAACTCCCTCATTTCCTGAGGGAAGAACATGTCGAGGAAGGCCATGTGGAACTCATCCGAGCTGATAGGGCCCGCTCCCACTGCCCTATTGTCCTTCCATTACTTGTACCAAATATGAGCGACCTCTTTTAGCTGATATAAGGCCAAGTCTACACACTTCCCATTTGTCACCACCATAACCTAAGTGACCTTCAAGATCCCTTCAATGAACTCGTGTGGATCCTCATCCACCTTTGATCCCGTGAATTCAGAAGGGTTCATCCTCAATAAGTCTCTAATCCGAGCGGCCGTTGCATTGCCATTCGGTGGGACCTGCGCAACAGCCTGCTGGTTGACTGAGTGGTCAAGGCCTGCACCAACATCTAATAGTCGCTTGAAACTTAGCGTGGGCAGCTGGCTCTACTGCCTGGGGCTCCTAGATAGGTGGGGCTTGTTGATGCCCAAGGTTATTGCCATCTCCATGGCCATCATCATTTCCATTCCTCCTTCCGTTCATTCTTCTAGGAACCATAATTCTGCAAACGCGAATCACACGAATTAGAAGGATGGAAAGGCTTTTCATCGCACGACATGGAACATGAAAGAAGGGAACATTTCCTAAAACGTTTAGTAGCCTCTTCGTCATAAGTGTGGTGCGCTTCACACCCACGAAAAAGACTCTACCTAACGCGGCTTTTAGACTCACTAGGACACCTCTGAACCTATGGCTCTGATACCAAGTTTGTCACGACCCGAACATACACCCGGATCATAGACACGGGATAAGGGACCCTGAAAGACCCCAAATCAACCCATGGGACATGCATACAACTAATCGTATTCAAATAAGTGGAAAGACAATCATAAAAACATAGCGAAAACGTAATTATAGCATAAAATCAGGAAATACTAGGCGTATACACAGCGGAGCACCACATACTGGTCTGAAAGCCTATAATACATAAGATGGGTTGATGGGACAACATCCCCAACTAACCTGACCAAAACTGAAACATAAACAACATGAAAGTCAATCAAATGGCCCTCGGAACATGAGGACTCACCAATAAGCTGAAACCGTAGGCTGAGATGGATTAAGGATGAGGATGAGCCTGGGATGCGGACCCTTTATCATGAAACGATACAGCATAAAAAGTTTGCAGTCAGTACGTGGAATGTACCTAGTATGCAAGGTAAGTAAAATGGATATTTTAAAGTAAAGTAAAGCTCATAAACAGTCATAAGAGTAGGACATCATGCTTTCATCAAAATCTTCGTAACAAAACATACCACATCAGGTGAGCTCTCCTGATCCTGACAAGAGGATANCATAGGGCTCAAAACTTTCAAATCATTCATAATCATTCATTATATAATTAATAATAACTTTATCAAAATATAACTTGAGCCAATAACATAAAAATAACAATGCATAAAACATGCCGAACAATGGGAGGACTCGTCATAACCGACACCATCATGGTAGAGCATTTCATGATGCCCCACTATCTCGCTCAAGTAGGCAGAGCCGGCCCTGGCTTTCCAGGCGAGGGTCGTGCATAAGGCATGATATCACATTTGAGGGGATCATTATCAATATAACGTATCATTAGAAACCCATGGTGGCATGTGGTTATGAGACACCGGCGTAGTCCTTTGAACGTCGGGCTGCTCGGTGCTAGACACGACTCCCAAAAACATGCATATAGGCTCATACATAAATCAATAACATCATGAATTAAAATTCAATGGCTAAGATATAACATTTATCATCATTGATCCCCTTTAAAACATGTTTAGCCAAGAATCATAGGCCCTTTTCATCGGCCAACATCATAAATCATTACATCATGTAATTCACTTCATAAATCATAAATCATGAGGTCTGACAATGACTCGTGGTTAGGCCCTTGGCCTCCTCACTCAGGCCTTGCCAAACCATGCTGACCACGAGTCACCTGACGACTCGTGGTCACTCCTCACGACCAACCTCACAGGTCATTCTGTTACCTGGTGCGAATTTTTAGTTTTTCTCCATTTTTACTTCCAGGTCTTTTCCTTGGATTTCCGAGGTATAACTGATTCTCCTCCCTTGGGCACCAAGGGCCTTGATTGGAACCTTGATACCCAGGGTGAGAACCTTACCCCCTAATTGATCCACCATGTATTGACACTCCTCCTCATATCTCGGGGGCGAAGATTCATCATCAAATTGAAGATGGCTTTGGGCATTTACAACATTCACACTCTTTGCACCAGCTCCCATCACATGTTTCATCATCAACTCTAGTTGGGTCATCATCTTAGCAAGAGTTTCATCTCTAGCCTCATTCCTTTTTCTCATCTCAACAGTCACAAGATTAGGAGCAACACCACTAGAAGATACCTCAGCTTCTCTAGTATGCCATGCTTGATTGGTCTTAGTCATTCTGTCAAGAAGTGCTTTGGCTATTCCATAGGGCTGATCCATGATGGAACCTCCCACCAAATTATTTGCCACAGACTTATTGATATAATCCAATGAACAATAGAAGCTCTGAAGTAGAACCTAATCGGGTAAACCATGGTTTGGGAAAATGGCTACTTTTTTCTTGAACCTCAACCATGCTTCATGGAGTTGTTCCCCAGCAAGTTGTTGGAAGTTGGTAATATCATCCCTCAGTTGTATCATCCTCTATGGAGGGAATAACCTATTCAAAAATGCTTTTGTGAATTCATTTCAAGAGGTAATAGACCCGAGAGGCAACTCCTCAAACCATGTAGTTGCTTCCCCTGTTAATGAAAATGGGAAGAGCCTCAATCTAATCGACTCTTGACTTATATTTGCAATGTTGAAGGGTTGGAAAATCTCAAGAAAATTTCGGAGATGCCTGTTTGCATCCCTTCAGAGAGCCTTTTCATTTGGAATAAGTACATCATTGTACTAATCACATGAAAAATTGCATTCCCTATAGTAGGAGGTAGGCGAATTGCACTTGCTACATTAGGCATCCTCATCCTCGTGATCCATATGCCCATCCATAGAACCTTCCCCTTCTAATGAATGTTGTCTCATATCAACATCAACGTAAATGGCACCAATCACAAGAGTAAAGTCAAACCAAACAAGATTCAACAAATCAATTCAATATAACAAACAACTAAAGCCTATCAAACTACATTCCCCGGCAACGGCTCCATTTTTTATAACGTCTAAATTCACTCCTCGCTAGGATGGAGTGTAAACGATAGTTGACAAAATAAATATACCCGACGGATGTTGGGGTCAAATCCCACAGGGAATGTTAGTTGATCACGCAAGAGTTGTCTATCAAGTTTACATAATTTGCATCAATGTTTCAACAACAAGAAAGTAAAAATTGGGGAATCACTACTTGACAATTGAACAACAAATTTTGCTCACAAAAATAGGGGCAAAGTATAGAAAATACCAAGGGAGAGACTACTAGGAGTGTGAAATTATCGGGGCATCATTGGATTGGGATTGTTAACATCTCCTAGCCTTACTCAATAGTATAATTAGTTGTGGACAAGATGGAATCCTATGTTTCTCAACCAATTAGATACCTTATACCTAGGTGTTCTCAAACCCCAAAGCTATTTTCATAACAGCCACATCAACTTGGGTAAGAATCAACTATTTCTAACTTTGATTCTCAATGGGTGTCTAACAATGGGTTTTGTCTGTTTATAGCCCAACATGATCAACACCCAATACCCACTAATGTCTCATCACCCATATTTTATATTCCATTTTTAAGAAAAATTAGAGTAAGTAAAAACAACCCACATTTGCAACTATGAGTATTTAGATTAAAACTTAGATGAAACATTAGAATTATACTAATTAAGTAAATCTAAGATCAATTGAACAATACCCAATCCAAATCAACTCCAATTATTCACACACCCCTAGTTGAGGAATTTAGCTACTCATATAAGTAGAAGAAGACATTGCATTTAATAACAATTCAACATCCATTCAACAATATGAGTAAGAAAAAATACAAGCTCAAAGGTCTGATCTCCAATGGAGTTTTCTACCATTTCAAGAAAGAAGAAGATGAGTGCTTCTCTCTCTACTTCTCTCTTCTCTTTCTCTCTCTAATTCAATACAAGGCTAATAGAATAATGAAAAATTGATATGAAATAATGGAATGTTCAGTTTCTTTTTTAGATGTATAAAAATAGGGTACATTTTTTCTCCTCTTTTTCTAAGCTGGACATCTTTACCCTTGTGCAGACAAGCATCACTTGCGATTCATTGGCGATTCATCGGTCCTCATCCGCGATTCGCCGATTTATTTTGGCTGTTGATCAGTGAATTCCAGAACCCTTTGGCGCTAGCCTCAGTAGTTCATCGGTGCTGATCTGTGGCTCCGGGTATTGATCTTCATCGGCATAGTGTGGAACTGTGATCAACCGGCACTTCGTCGATGCCCTCCAGTGGAGCGTCGGTCCTCATCTCCTTTTTTCATGCTTTTTGCTCAATTTCATGCTTTTCCTATTAAAGTTATTTATCTACAAAGATCAAGGAAAAGGAAATAAAATCCACCTAAATAACCTAAAAACTAAGCAAAAACTCATGTTTTAAAGCCTTGTGAGTTGGTAAATTACAAACTCATCAATTTACCTTTCACTCAAGTGAAGGCAGTTGATTTTTCTCAGTGCCTCAATAATTGTGCATTGATGGAAACAAAAACCTCTAGAAGTAAATTTACATGATGGAATGACAGAACTGAGAGGAACGTATATTCAATAGATTGGATAAAGTATTGGGGAACCAGGAATTGTTTGACCTAATGTCGTCTAGTGAAATGCACCATTTAATTAGGCAAGGGTCAGATCATGCTCCCTTCATGTTTTATGTAATACTAAAGAAGATATTATAATTAGACTTTTCGAGTTTCAAAACTTCTAGACAAAGCACTTTCAATTTAAAAAGCTGGTGGAAGATAACTGGGGGACTGAATTTATGGGTAATCCATTTATGATGTTCAAAACAAAGATCAAGAAAGTGAAGAAAGCATTAACAGTATGGAGCAAGCAAACCTTTGGTAATATCTTCCAAAAATAGCTACATTGGAAGATATCATCAAAGTGAAGGAAATTCAGTTGCAAGTTCTGCCAACAGAAGAAAACATGATACAATTGAGTAAAGTTGAAGCAGATCTAAAGAGGTACAGGAGGATAGAGAAGGAGTAATGGAAACAAAAGGTAGGAAGAAAATAGTTCACAGATGATGACGATAATACTAGATTTTTCCATTCATATGTCAAGAGAAGAAGGAAAAAGCTCTATATAGGGAAAATTCAAGATATACAAGGGAACATTGTTACTTCAAATGAAGAGATAAGGGATGTAGTAGTTTCCTTTTTTTGTGAAGTAGTTCAGAGAGGAAGGAAACAGAGATAACATTGACATGCTTGATAATATTCCTGCCGTAATTTTAGAGGAGCAAAATAAAGAGATGACCAGACAACCTAGTAGAGAGAAAGTGAGAAAGGTGGTTTTTGAATTAAATGAGGATAGCACCAGTGGACCAGATAAGTTCTCAGGTCTTTTATTTCAGGTTTGTTGGGATATTATTGGTCCAGATATCACAAATATGATCAGAGCCTTCTTTTGTGGGTAGGAAATTCCTAGATTTATAACTCATACAAATATTTTCCTAATTCTAAAGAAGGATAAGGCAGTGAGCTTTGCAGGTTATTGGCCCATCAGTCTTAGAACCTTTGTAAATAAAATACTGTCAGGAGTGTTGCATGATAGAATGGTGGAATGTCTATATAAAATCATTTCAAGAAACCAATCAAGCTTTGTCAAGGGTAAAAGCCTAATAGAGAATATCTTGTTAGCACAGGAAACTATTAGGGACATCAATACTAGGAATAAATGGCATAATGTAGTAGTGAAACTTGATATGGATAAGGCATATGAGTCTCCTAGATCTTTCTAATAAAGGTTCTAAGAAGGTTTGGGTTCTCTGAAATCATCATTGACATAGTGTGAAGCTGGTATCGAGCAATTGGTACTCAGTTCTAGTTAATTGCCAAGCTAATGGATTCTTTAGATCCTCGAGGGGTTTGAAAGAATGTGATCCACTCTCTCCCACTCTATTCATTACTGTTGCAGAAGTTTTGTCTAGAGGAATAAATAATCTACATGACAGTGCTGAACTCAAATACTTTGGAATACCAAAATAGAGTTCAGAGATAAATCATCTTTCATATGTAGATGATAGCCTTCTATTTTGTTCTGGGGATAGAAAGTCAGTGAATAAAATGGTAAAGATCTTAGCAGAATATGAGAAGGTTTTAAGCCAAATGATCAACAAGAATAAAAGTTTCTTTTACTTGCATGAGAAGACTCCAATGGCAGTGGGACATAGGCTGAAAATATGGAATGGTATCAATTAAGGAGTTTTTCCTCTAACTTATCTTGGATACCCAGTATTCTATGGGAGGAAAAAATATCTCATTTTGACAAGTTGATAAGGAAAATCTCACGGAGAATAATGTCTTGGCTGAATAGATTTCTTTCTTATGGGGGTAGGTTTGTGTTAATCTCTCATGGTCTTCAATCTATGCCTGTTTATTTGCTATCAACAATGGATCCACCAAAAGGGATTGTGGATCATATCCATAAGCTTCTAGCTAAATTTTTTTTTTAGCAAAACAAGAGGGACCAAAGGAAAACATTGGGTGGCTTGGGAGGAAATGTGCTATCCAAAGATTGAAGGGGGGCTAGGGTTAAAATCCATGCATGATGTATCAAAAGCTCTAATGGCAAAATTATGGTGGAACTTTAGGGTTTCCACTTCTTCTATGTGGAGTATTTTTATGTGGAATAAATAATGTGAAAAGGTCCATCCTATCATAGAAAATGGAAGGGGAGCCATGCATATTTAGAGAAGAATGATACAGGTCAGAGAAGAAGTAGAGCATAAAATATGATCGCGAGTAAATTCAGGGAACGCTAGCGTGTGGTTTGATAACTGGAGTCCACAAGGTGAATTATACTAAACAAACGAGGCAAATAAGGAAGAAGAAGAATTTGAGGTAAAAGAATTCATCTATAATAGAGAGTGGAACAGAGACAAATTGAGAAACAAGATTTCAGAGGAGATGACAGCTCATATTATGGAAAATATTAAACCAATGATTAGTGAAAAAGGGGACAAGGCATGGTGGATAGGCAATACTAAAGGCTCATTTTCTGTGAACTCAGCTTATCACTTAATGAGGAGGAAAAAGAGGGAGGTAGAATGGATATCTAACATCTTGGATATGGGGTTTCCATTCAAGATTTGCTTCTTCATGTGGAGGGTGTGGAATAGAAGAATTGCCATAGATGATAATTTAAGGAGAATGTAAATGTTGATTGTTTCCATATGTCATTATTGTGAGAGCTACAACCAAGAGACTATGAGTCACTTATTTCTAACAGCTCCTATAGCTCAAAAGCTATAAAAGTAGTTTGCTTCCTGTGCAGGTATCAATATAGAGGGGATACATCTTCAGCAACTCATAGTCAAATGGTGGAATGTCTCGTCTCCAAGAAAGTTACATGAAGTTTAAAAAGCTATTCCACCCATCATTATATGGGAATTATGGAAAAGGAGGAACGCAAGAAGACATGAGAACGAGGTGAACTTTTACAGGATGTTTAAGTTTTGCCCACAAATTGTACAATAGTTTATAAAACTTAAATATCCCTGGATGTCAATTCCCTCACATTGGGAGGGGATAGTCACCTATCTTCAGCAGTAGAAACCTAGACTCTATTAAAGAAAGGTTAGATGGGAATTTCCTAAGGAGAGATGGTTGAAATGCGATATGGATGGGGCTTGCAGGGGAAACCTAGGGATGAGTTCTTATGGCTTTTGCATAAGAAATGATAGAGGAGATTTGGTATGTGCAGAGGCTCAAGAGATTGGTATCACATCTAATATGATGGTAGAGGTTCAAGTTGTTTGGCATGCTCTAAAACATTGTATTACATTGGGAAATAACATTATTTTAGAGATTGACTCTCTAAGTCTGCAAAAAATATTAATAAAGGAATGAAAAATTCCATGGGAGATAGCAGAATTAATGGAGGAGATTTTTGGCATGAAAGCACAGATATGCATTGAGATTCATCTCGTATACATGGAAGTCAATCAATTAGCAGATTGTCTAGCTAATAGTGCTTTCATTCATAGTGGTAGAAGAAAATATAATAGTTTTCAACAGCTTCCTACCAATTGTAAAAAGATACTAAACACAGAAAAGGCACAAATTCCACAGTTAAGGATCAGATCGAGAAGGATAAGCACAAATGCAATGTCAACAGCGAGCAAATACATAGATGCAAAAGAGACACACAGTAAATATTACCAAGATAATTCCTATCAACATCAGTTTTTCTATAGGAAAATACTACCTAGCCTATGTTATAGCAGTAAACAAAAAAGGTCACCAACAAAAGAAAGGGCACTAGAGTCAGATAGGCATTCCTGTCATACCCCACGAAAAATCATTGAAGAAGGAGGGTCGGAGCAACTGAATCTTCTCCATCACTGCTGCTACAACGATAGCGTCACTAGACATGTGACTTGGCACCTTGAAGCCAACCAGTTCTATTAAAAGAGCCACTTGATAAGAAACAAAGGGAGATTACAGAGAGGGATAAGCGAAAAAGAATGCATTAACATATTATCCTTTAAGTTGCAGCTTCAAGATCAACCATGGAAGCATATTGGAGGATGATTGATCACTCAGAGCTGGAGGCAGAGGAACCAAAGGTTGAGAAGCAGAGGCATGTTGGATAGAAAGAGTTAGCCCCTTTAGTACAGTTCCTTAGGTGTCGGATGATTACTCTTCCTCTTTCTTCACCTTCAGAATATAAAGGAGCACAAGAGTTACCTTTGTTTTTCAAAGATGCGATATTTCATTTACTCAAAATGGAGTGCAGCACCTCAAAACTAACTTTGACTTTTGCAACAGCCACATCAGCTCTTTTAGTTACAGGATTATCACTCGTGGCTATTATGACATCATCGATTGTACTTCATTCACAATGTAATTCTTCAAGTAGAATTTTGCATTGGCAAAGTTTGACTCAGTTTTGATAAATGTCATATCAGTAAAAACTATCTTCTTTTCGACTTGGCCTTCGGATACTTTAAACATTGATAGTAGGAGGTTGGGGACAACTTTGTTCTTGTGTATCCAAGGCTTCCCAAGCAACATTTTGTATGAAATCTTTGAGTCAATCACGTGCATCCATGTACTTGATTACGAATATTCAATGTTTTTCTCTGACGAAACTATGGCTAAATTTTGATGTAGTAATTTAACCAGCATATTACTAATCTCTGAACACTTTCATATCCAATTTGAAGGAAAGGGTATATACTTTTAACTATATTTTCTCATTCTATATAGTCGTTTTCCCCCTTGATTAAACCTTTGGATCATCAAGCAGCTTTCGACAAGCTCTTCAATTGTGATTCCCAGTTCCTTCATTGTGAAAATAGAAGGAATGTTAACTATAGATCTATCATCTATCAAGATTCTATTTATCCTCTTCTCGAGCATGTGACCCACCATATACAAAGAAGGATTATGTAGTGTCTCACTAAGTAGAAGATCATCATCTATGAATGTGATGTTTGTATCATATGCATGTATTTCTTGGAAAGAGGACTCAGTAAACTTTTCATATGATGATAAATACAGTGTTGATAAACTTTCATTCTTTACTTATTCTTCATCAATATTGAAGTATGATGCCTCGATGTTATCTCAAGTAGTCTTCATGCAGAACCAACTTGGTAAGAATTCCTCTGAAGTCATAGGACATTGTGGTTTCTTGTGGTGGTTCACTCTACTTTTGAATTCTATGAATGCTTAATTAGGTTTTGCTTCCTTGGTCTTCTCACCATCCTTTTCTTAGTTGGTTATTTAGGAGATCTTTTTTGTAGAATTATTTTGTAGTTTCTCTTCCTAGTCACCAGAATCCAACCTTCATCATTGACATCATCAGCTTGGGTCTTATCTTTCTCTAATATCCCTTCTTTATTATGCTCTTCAAGGCTACATATCTGGACTAGATTGAGAGAGACAAAGGTGATAGATATTTGATTATAACTTGGTTTTTCATCAGCAAGCACAATCATCTTTTCATTGACCAACTACACAACTCTGTCCTTGAAAACAAAACACTTCTTATGAGGGTGACCCACAAGTCGATGATACTTTCAATAGTTTGTGTCATTTGTTCTTTCAACTTCATTTGGTTACTTCACTCTAGTAACTCAATGAGTTTTAGCTTACGTAGTTCATCAAAAATTTCAGGGACATCAAAATCGAGGAAGGAGTATTCCCTTTCCTGCATCTCCTTCAAGGTTAATTTATGATTTGGGTTGCCTTAAGAGGAAGTTGTATTCCCACTCTTCTTCTTTCTCACCTTAGCCCTACCCTTTTTTGTTACCCACTATCTAAGGGGAAATACGAAGTATTAAACTTAACAGGTGACACATAGACATTCATGGGTTCTTTGTTGTCACTCTTGGGGTACAAACTTGCTCCATCTCTTAGGTTCCTTCTTTTCGTTTCCTTTGCGAGGGTCATAGACAGGCATTACCTCATTTCCAGTGAAAGACATGTTCAACTCCATGTCAAGAGCATGAGTAGCTAGTTCTTTAAAGAACCATGGCTTAATTCCTTGCAAGATGTAGCAAAGTCCTTAGTGCATTCCATGTATACACCTCTCTATTTCAGAAGCTTCACTAAGCCTATCTTTATAGTTTGGAGCATTTCCCTTCAATAAGCTCTTGTAGTCGGTGATGAGTTGGTAATTTACCAACTCATTAGGCTCTTAAACTTGAGTTTTTGTTTAGTTCTTGAGCTGATCATATAGATTTTATGCCCTTTTTTCTTTTGTTGTGTGCAGATGACTAAATATGAAGAAAAGAGCAAAAATGGAGCAAAAAGGAGAAAGTGAGAGAAAATCGGCGGTCCACTGATGAATACCGGCGAAACGCCGGCCAAAGGCCGAGTATCACTGCCTCTGAGGAATAATGCCACCGGTGAATTGCGAGTTGCCAGCGGCGACCCGCCGGTCCAGTCACCGAAAGACACCCAAGTTTCTAAAAAATAGCATAAAGATCCGGCAGTTCACGGATAGGTATCGACTAAATGCCGAGTGAACCTCCGATGCTCACTAGAGTTGAGCGAGGGCCCAGATAAGACACTCGGCGGTTCACAAATTGGGACCAGTGAACCGTCGGTGTCTCTGCCGATTCTAGAATGGTGATTAGGAGTATAATTTTCCAACACGGAAAAAGATATAAAAAGTATCCTACTTTTCAGGATATAAATAGCAAATATAGTATTGTGTACTGATATAGAGAGATAGATAAAAAGTAGAGAGATATAAAAGAAAGAGCAGAGCATATATCACTTCATTGTTTTCCTTTTTGAGTTTTAGAACATTCTCTTAGCAAAGATAGGGAGATTTTGATTGGTTAACTTGAAAAAAGTACTCTTCTCTATTTCTTCTTTGTAATAGTAAGTTTCATCCATTGTTGGGAACTATTTTGTGAATTTGATTTTACTACTCTTTCTATTAAATTCAATGAAGTTATTGATGAATGTGCATTTTAATTTCTTAATCATGAGTAGATAAATCATTAACTAGAGGTGTGTGATGATGAATATTTAATTAGAATGGGTATTGCTAGAGTCATCTTCATATTGTCCAAATAAGTATAAATCTGTTAGATTCTCTTCGATCTATAAAGGAAGATCCATTGATTATGATATGGGTTTATTTATTCTTGTTTGATTGTTGCTTATAAAAATATAATTAAGTATTGGAAGAGAATTTAATAGTGAGTATGGATAAGAGATTGTGAAATTGGGCTAGAAATAGCTGAAATTGCATTCTCATTCCTTATTAGCGGCTAATAGCTAGAAATTAGTGTAGCTGCTAATCCAAATCAAATCAGGTTGAGCTAAATCATGGCTAGAGATTTGACAAAACTCTAGTAAGAGGTAGTTAGAAGACTGAAAAGCTATAATTACCCACTTTTCGAGATTATTTACACTTGTTGAACTCATAAGGTGACCTAGCATGTCCCGATCTAGTGAGTATTTCATCTACGT
>JACEIK010001407.1:112650-134992 GCA_018107945.1 Datura stramonium
ATACCATAGTCCAGTCCCTGTGGGATCGATACTTGGCTTACTTGAGCCATTTTACTACTTGTTCGACCACGTGCACTTGCGTGTAGTCATCAGACCGACGGACAATCATCCCCTTCAAAAATGAGCAACGGGTAAGCCTAGAAACTGCTATTCTTATTGCTTGCATCATGATAGGAGTCCTAATTAACTTCGGGGAAATTGTCGCCCAGCAGATGAAGAAAAAGGCTCAGCAGTCTAGCACTTCAATGCCTTACCCGTCCTGATTTCCCAGCTTTGCTCACAAGATGGAGTGCCTCTGTTCCCTGATGAAACCCCTTACGCTGCTCTAAGTGTGATAGACATTGATCGGAAGAGAGATGTCGTGGCACCGGCAATGAAAAGAAAGAGACTACAAGCCTTTGGAGTGCAGGAAGGATCCCTTTCCCATGGGTCAGACCAGACACCAGAAGCCCCAAAGTCAAACATGCCCCGGCCAGAAATGTCAGGCCAAGCATCAAGAGACATGCCTCAGCGTGGATCATATCCCCCTCCACATTCCACTCAATCAAGTGGTCTCCATTGACTTGTGGAGATGAAAAACTCGCATGAAAGCCAACTTCAATGATTGGCTAAGAGCCTCCCCGCACTCATTGCCCAAATAATCAAAAAGGAGCTCAAGTCATTGTATGAGAATTTCACCATGCTATACAAGAGGGTGGATGCGGTTGAAGGGGCAGTCACTTCCCTCCGGACTGAGGTACAAGAGTAGAAGAATCGGATCTCAGTAGAAATGCTGGATATGAGCGCCTTAGATGCTGCAATGGCTACTCCTTCCTCAGTTCAGGGTCCAATTGATGATCTTTTAGAGGGCTTGGGAGATGATTTTTCTGGGCTAGGTGAGACCAGTGGCGGTGGTGCAGGTGATGCAGATGCTGATGATGAAGAAGAGTGACCCACTCAGGGAGTTTCTTGTTCCTTCCCTTTTGCATATTTACATTGGGGACAATGTATTCTATTAAGTGGGGGAGGGATGAGCGCAGTTGATGGTGGGGTCAGGGATGGATATTTCTTTGGATGTTTTTATGTTTTTGTTTTGAAATTGATTGAGTAGAGTCTTTGTCGGGCTGTTGTTTTCTTTGATGATTGATGATTGCCCTTGTCGGGCGTGTCTTTTTTGGAAAAAACTTAATGAAATGAATGATTTGGTTTAGTTTTGATGATTGATGGTTAGTGATCAAATGAGGTCTTTGTTTTAAATTGCAAAATCTTGCATGAAATGACCCAAAGTCTTATTCCTTTTTCGCCTTAGTAAATAGTAGTGTAGTAATTAAAACTCCGAGGGTTTTCTTTAGACCATGGTTCTTTCCCGAGGAGCATTCTTTTATTTTTGTTTATTTTCGTTGTCGAACCGGATTGGTATTTCCCGATGATAATTGAGTGGCGACATTCTTAAGGGAAAATACCATGTTGTTTTGAGTCTTTTATGAAGTTATTTTGAGAGGCACCACCGGAAAAAAATTGTTGAAATGGAATTTTAAAAGGAGGGCATGAAAATAAGGATAATGAGCAAGTGTTGGCACCGTACCATAGCATTCTTTGTCATATGTTATAAATTCTTTGCTTGAATTATGATGATTGCCTGCTTTGATGTCCTAACTTGATATCTTGTGTTGAGAATGACTCTTGTAGACCCTTTAAGGGTGATGCCTTGTGTAATGAGGAAATTTTTGATGAATCTCATGCATAACATCTTGTCTAGAACTTGCCCCAAATGTGATTCAAGGTGAAATCGTAGATGTACTTGCACCGAGAACATGAGTTTAGGCTTTCCTTTGTCTAGTCACTTTACCCATATACCCTCAATGAGCATTGATCCTTGTTAGCCAACGTTGAGCCTCAGACCCTTTCTTTGGCAACCACATTACAAGCTTTAAGATCGTTCTTAATACCTCTCTTTGGCACCCATTCTCCCTATATTCTAGTGACAAGATAGTGATGAAATGAGGCTTTAAGCCTAAGAAAGAGGGAGTGATAAAAATGAGAAATGAGGCAAAAGCCTAAGTTTATGGGTGTGCAAAAAGGGAAGATAAGAATTTCAGTGTGAGGGGAGCATCACATTGTGTCAAAATGCACCAGAGGATAAATCAAAAAGAGAAAAATAATTTGTGTAAATCGGTGTTTCCTCTTGAGGTAATAAGACTAGTTGTGAAAACCAAAGGGGTTATAAGGAGGGTTGTTAAGGAAATGAAAGTTAGAAACAAGGAAAGAAGTGAAATAATGTGAAGTGAGTGGAAGGAGTTGATGTAAGGTATGTTCACAAAAAGCATTAGGGAAGATCTAGTCACTACAACAAAAATTTTATCCTACTCTTACCCCGAGCCTACATCATAACCCTCAAGCCCTAAATGATTCTAAGTGCAACTACTCTACATTACTAGTGAATTATATGAAGGGCAAGCCTATGGGTCAAGTGTGTGCATGAAAATTTCTTTTGGGAGAGTGAGTGTGAGTGTCTCTTTCAAACAATCCCTTGTGTGCATTCAAATGATCACATGATAAAAAGAATAGGGATTATTATTTTGGTGAGTGCCATCATTCCTTTTTAGGGACACAAGAGCATTCAGAGTTAATGTGGAATAAAGCACGAGGAGTGTAAACTCTAAGGTAAGCTTTGAATGTGCATTGATTATAACTTGAGATGCTATGTGTGTTTCATGATTGAGCAATGCCCTTGTTTTACTGAATGAATCCTTTCATAAGCTTTGTTGGTGGAAAGTGGTAACATGTTTGAAATATCTTCACTGTTTTGATATTTTGGGGTATTTTCTTCTCTTTTTCAAGTGAGCTTGGTGAGCATATTTTTGGGTTTTCATAGTTCAGGTGATTGGTGAGGTTTAATCTTGAATAGAGGTGGCATATTTTTCAATGAGTGAGTATTGCATTACTTGAGGACAAGCAATGGTTCAAGTTTGGGGATTTGATGAGTTGGTAATTTACCAACTCATTAGGCTCTTAAATTTGAGTTTTTGTTTAGTTCATGAATTGATTATATGAATTTTATGCCCTTTTTGCTTTTGTTATGTGCAGATGACTAAATATAAAAGAGAAAAAATGGAGAAAAAAGGAGGAATGAGAGAAAATCGGCAGTCCACCAATGAAGACCAGCAAAACGCTGGCCAAAGGCGGAGTATCACTCTCGCGAGTTGCCAGCGGCGCCCCACCGGTCCAGTCGCCGAAAGACACCCAAGTTTCTGGGAAATAGCATAAAGAATCTAGCGGTTCACGGATTGGTATCGGCGAAACGCCGGGTGAATCGCCGATGCTCACTGGAATTGAGCGAGGGACCAGATAAGACACCCGGAGGTTCACGAATTAGGACCGGCAAACGACCGGTGTCTCCGCCGATTTCAAAATGGTGTTGAGGGGTATAATTGTCCAACACAAGAAAATAGATAAAAAAAAATGCCCTAGTTTTCAGGATATAAATAGCAGATACGGTACTGTGTACTGATATAGAGAGATAGATAGAAAAGTAGAGAGATATAGAGAAAGAGCAGAGCATATATCACATCATTGTTTCTCTTTTTGAGCTTTAGAACATTCTCTTAGCAAAGATAGGGAGATTTTGATTGGTTAACTTGGAAAAAGTACTCTTCTCTACATCTTCTTTGTAATGGTAAGTTTCAACCATTGTTGGAAACTATTTTATGAATTTGATTTTACTACTCTTGCTATTAAATTCAATGAATTTATTGATGAATGTGCTTTTAAATTTCTTTATCATGAGTAGCTAAATCATTAACTAGAGGTGTGTGATAATGAATACTTAATTAGAATGGATATTGCTAGAGTCATCTTCATATTGTTCAAACAAGTATTAATCTGTTAGATTCTCTTCAATCTATAAAGGAAGATCCATTGATTATGATATGGGTCTATTTATTATTGCTTGATTGTTGCTTGTAAGATAATAATTAAGTATTGAAAGAAAATTTAATAGTGAGTATGGATAAGAGATTGTGAAATTGGGTTAGAAATAGATGAAATTGCATTCTCATTCCTTATTAGCAGCTAATAGCTAGAAATTAGTGCAACTGCTAATCCAAATCAAATCAGGTTGAGCTAAATCATGGCTAGAGGTTTGACAAAACTCTAGTAAGAGGTAGTTAGAAGGCTGAAACGCTGTAATTACCCACTTTTCGAGATTATTTACACTTGTTGAACTCATAAGATGACTAGCATGTCCCGATCTAGTGAGTATTTCATCTACATCATACCTCTAGTCTTTCACACTCTTGTTGACAACTTTGCTGATCTTGTTGTTTCAATCCACTAAATTACCAAATACAATTCACTACACATTTTAATCCCCCTGCCCCAATTTTATTTGTTTTTATATTAAATCTTAGGGGTGTAAGCTAAATTCAACTTCCCAACCGACACTTGTAACTATCATTCACTAGTCCTTGTGGAATTCGACCCCGACACTCGTCGAGTTACTTGTTTTGATACTTCGACCGTGTTTATTCTTTGCATGAAGGATATATTTTGGACGTTATCAGTCGGTCAGGTGGGATCATCCCTATAGAAGAAATTGAAATTTCCTTGGTGGGTGATGATTGTCTTGCGGGAGTTTCAGTCTTTTGAGCTTCTGGACCCTTCCTATGTGCACGGATAAATTCTCCTTCCATTAAGTTGTCAACCTTCTTCATAAACTTTTCAATCTGAGAGTCTTGATTTTGCGCGTACTTAGTAAAGCTTTTAATTACCTTTGTCAAGTTTGTTAGTCGTTCCTCCATAGATGAAGTATCAATTATCATCGTTTGTATGATTGTTGGGAATGTTAGAGAATAGCATGAATTGTCATGCATGTTGATCTTTGACTAGATCATCTCATTTGGTGTAAGTGGAAAAGATCCCTGCTTGAAGTATCATCATCTTCCTTTGTGGAAAAGTTCTTGCATCCTGAGAGGTCAAGTAGAGCTAGAGTCTCTTTAATTCTTTCTGCAACCTTACTTCCTCATTCTGATGGATAGAGGATCTTGCTCCATTTGGGGATAAAGAACCAAAGATTGGAGTTGATATGGATGATACTTGGAGAACTTGTTGCCCCAGTATGCTTGTTTTGCTTCTCGTAACTAGTTTAAAATATTTAAAAGTAACATCGAGGGTGGTTTCCACATCAACGTCGAATTTGGAGTCAGCAGCCTTCGAGAAAGTTGATTTGGAGTTGATATTGTTCTAATTCATTTTGATATTCTTGATTTTTGAAGGTTGAAAATATGAGATAAAAGGAAGAGATTGTCCCACTTAGCGTGTCAGAATTTGTAGACGATAAAATTTGCATCGAGAAGATAATAATCAATAGTGAAAAATATTGCAATGGTCATAGTATTCTATTTCAAATATGATGAGTGCTAAAATCTCTATGAATCCTCTGATTCTTTTTTTTAAATATAAATTCAAGGTTTTTGAGCTTGATTTTGAATTGTACTTCCATTCAAGGGACTTCAAGCTTGATATTTAATTTGATAGTCTTGATCTTGTCATGTATTTGATTCAAAGGCTTGAATCTTCGTCTTAATCTTAACTTTTATTTGAGTTCAAGAGCTTGAAGCTTGATCTTGAATCTTCGACTTGATCTCTGAAACTTGTGTAGAAATATTTGAGTCCTTTATTGCTTATAGTTTATATAGAAATCTGCAGTGATCATGAGCTATCACTAGTTTCTTGTTAAAATTTTGGCCCCTTTTTTAAAATTATGAAACCTATTTATAATTGTGGAATGAAATAGTTATGATGAGGATAAACTTTTTTCGATCAATTAGATTTAAGTTGACATGACGATAATTTGATCGGTTGGAGCATGTCATTTGTACACGTGACATATTTTCATTGACCTTTGATTTGACTAGCCATATTGTGTCATTTTGACATGTGGTATGATCCTATTAACTCTTTTATTTGACTTGATGTGACACATCATTTGAAACGTGTCGTCAATTTGAGCTTCTGGATAAAATGACATCTTGAGCTTGACAAAGTGGACTCAACTTTTGTAGGCTGATTAAATGGACTAGCCTAATGAAATTGAACTTTGGACTTAAATAATCAATTTCATTATATTAACATATTTATTTACTTGGATTGAAGTATCATGGATTTAATACAAGTCGAATTTGAATTCAATAAAATTTATATTCTGATACCATTCACCCTCAACAAACTCAATTTTTTTCAAATAAGTTGATTAGTGAGGCTCAACTAGGGATGGCAAACAGGTGGGTCAAGTCGGATATGAGTGAGTCAAAAATGAGTCAGGTGAAAATGGATAAAATATCAGACTCACCTATCTTTGATATAAATAAAAAATGGGTAAACCGATGTATAACATGGCTATCCATATTATTGATTGCTTCTTATCTTTTGTCATATTATATTATAAGTGGGAAGACCTAAGTTGAAAAGTTGAATTACCAAAATACCCTTCAAATATTGAAAGACTAATACAATATTATAAGTGGGAAGACCTTAAGTTGAAAAGTTGAATTATTACTAAATATTTAAAAAAAGAAAAAATTAAAAAAACAAAAAAAACATGTAATTTAATTAAAATACAAAAATAAACACATAATTAAAAATTAAATTTTATATTTTTTAATGATAAAATCATATAACATTTTTAATATATATATATATATATATATATATATATATATATATATATATATATATATATATATATATATATATATAATTATACTATATTACAAGTGAGAAACCTTTAAAGTGAAAAGTTAAAAATACTAAATATACCCATCAAAAAGTTAGAATGCAGACAGAAAGTTTTATGGACAAAGACATTGAATTTACGTATTAAATTGGACCTTTCAAGTAATTAAAATATTATTATTTAATATTTAATTAATTATAGCATTTTAATCTATAACAGGGGTAAATCGTAATTCAACTTTCAACTTACATTAAACAAATTACAAAAAAAAAAAAACGATAAATTATTTAAAATATTTAAATATTATTATTTAAATTATTGATTTTTTTAATATTTTTATTTATTAGTTAACTTTTTATTTAATAAAATATTATTATTTAATTAAATATTTAAATATGATATAAAAATATTTTTATTTTTTTTATTTTTTTTAGTTTTTTTATATTTTTTATATTGTTTGTTTTTTGTTTTTGGGGTTTTTTTTTTTTTATGAATTTTGAGTTTTTTTAATTTTTTATTTTTATAAATGGTAAAATATTATTATTTAATTATATATTTTATTAAATTTTAATTTATTGTAGGTGTAAAATGGTAATTCAACTTTTAAGATAGGGAGCGGTGTTTATATATAAGGCAAATAATCTGCCTAAATATTTGATGGATTGATATATGACTTTCCACTTTTAGTATAATATATACAATTTAAATATTATTATTTAAATATTTAAAAAAACAAAAAAAACATGTAATTTAATTAAAATTAAAATTTAATTAAATATTTAAATATGATATACTAAGTTGAATATTAAAATATTTCATAACAATTAAGAAGTTTTTAATATTAAAAAAACTAAAAAAAATAATATATTTTTTTTATTTTTTTAGTTTTTTAAAATTATATTAATGACCATTTTTGATAAAATATTATTATTTAATTAGATATTTTATTATATTTTTTAATTTATTGTAAGTGCAAAAATGATAATCCAAATTTCTTTTAAGATGTGGTTCCCACTTTTAACATAATCTCATAATATATAACTTCAACAAGAGTTAAAGAAAATATTATTTTCTCATTGCTATAATAAATTTATATTAATGACAATTTGATAAAATATTTTCGGATAAAATGACAATTATATAAGCAATCAATATAATTTGTTTGAGTATATCATAAAGTAATACCTTTAATTTCTATCAATTTTGTTTGATTATAAATTACGCTTATCATCTATCAAAGAACAATATATCTTTCTACATATATCATCTAACGACCGCGCAAGCTATGAGACACACGCACGTGTTCGTGACTAGTATATATAAAAGAGGATCCTTAGGCCATGATGTGGCACTCTCTTATTTCGTAATTTTACTTATCTTTTTTCTTATTTTTAATTTTTTTCCCGTAATTTTATCATTTAATTTTATTTATAAAAAAACTATCCCACACTCCACACCTTTTCTGGCCTCTCCCCAAGAGTTATAACTTTTATTTTAAACTTCAATAGGTTCAATTTCACCCCTGACACATTAAAGTTTTATTTTCATAAATCATAATTAACATCAAATGGGTTCAACAATCCTTTTTATGACCCTTATTTAATTTGGTATTTAAATTTCTTTCACAAATCCCAACAAAAAAATATTCCTACCAAAAATAATTATTTTGTGTTGTCAATCGATACAAAAGAACTCCCAACCCAAGGGGCCACATTTTTGGACGACGCAAAAGGAAAACAAAGACTCAAAGGGGCTAGGAAAGAGATATCTCACTGGTTTACTTTCTTCAAATATTTGTCAATGCACACTTTTGCATCCATCCGCAGGCGCATATCATAAGGTTTCAAACAAATTAGTGTTGAAACTTGAAGAAAATGTAAGAATTTACCATCATGATTTATTTTTTTCAACAAACATGAAAATCAAATACCGGGAGATAAAAGATTTGAAATAGCCCTTTTCCTGCTTATCAAAGTTTTGTTGTTTTCAATTCTATAATTGTTCTATCTTTTTAAATTTTAAATACCTCAAAGTGAGTCCTTTGTTATCATCCTTTTTAAAATTCTTAGTCTAATATTAACTCTATTATAACAAGACTAGTCATCTCTATTTGTAGTTTAATTTAGTAAAATTTATTGTATTTTATAATTTTTAAACATGTTATTTATATTTTTCTTTACTTATAATTTGTTTTATGAATTTATAAAATGATTAAAGATTTATCAACTTTAAGGGAAGCGTATATCTCATGGGTTTACTTTCTTTTAAATATTCACAATGCACACTTTGCATCCATCCACGAGGCGAATACTTCCGAAGGTTTTAAACAAATTAATGATGAAACTTAAAGAAAAATAATAATTTTACCATCATGGTTTATCGCTTTCAAATGTTAACATGAAAATCAAATACGGAGATAGAAGATCGAGTGTAATTTTTTTCTATTTTATCGTGAGTGTCTTTTTATCGCTTTTGTTGTTTTCTGCCCATAATCGTTCAACCTTTTAAATTTTAAATAATTTTCAAAGTAAGTCCTTTATTATCATTCTTTATAAATTCTTAGTCTAATATTAATTTTGTTCTAATTGTACCGATCATCTCTATTTAGAGTTTAATTTAGTAAACATTATTGTATTATATAATTTTAAATATATTATTTTACATTTTTTACTTATAATTTATTTTATGAATTTATAAAATGATTAAGATTTATTAGACTTACAAGAAGAGTATATCTCATGGGTTTACTTTCTTTTGTCAATGCACTTTGCATCCACCCGCGAGGCGCCGCATGGTTTCAAACAAATTAGTGTTGAAACTTGAAGAAAAAAAGAATTTTACCATCGTGGTTTATTTTTTCAATGTAACATGAAAATCAAATACCTAGGAGATAGAAGATTGAGTATCTTTTTTCGTTTTTATCAAAATATCTTTTTCATCATTTTGTTGTTTCTACTCCATAATTGAGTTCAACCTTTTAAATTTTAAATAATTTTTAAAATAAGTCCTTTATTATCATCCTTTATAAATTTTTAGTCTAATCTTAACTTTGTTTTAACAATATTGGTCATCTCTATTTAGAGTTTAATTTAATAAATTTTATTGTATTATATAATTTTAAACATATTATTCACATATTTTACTTATAATTTATTTTATGAATTTATAAAATTAAAAAATTTATTAGACTTACGTCTTGAACTTTCGGATCTTAATATTTTTTCTTCTTCGTGCAATTATTATCTTAAGGGATATGAATACCAAGAATTATGCATTGCAATAATTTTAGCGTTGTTATTTTACGGCATATATATATATATGAACCGTATGGCTACTGAAAGAAAGACGACTCTCACCTTCGGATATATAACATAATATGCAATTTCGTGGTGTAAGATTCTTTAGATAATGTGTGTGTGTGTGTGTGTGTGTGTGTGTGTATTTGACGGAAATAATTTAAATTTAATATATTTTTTTTACTTACTAGCAATTGTTTAGAACTTTGATGTCCTGGGCTTATTAGTGCTACTTGACTCCTAATTTTTTCTTTATTTGACAAATTTCTCAATAACACTATATTGTTATGGCAACTCCTTAAATCATAATTCGCATTGTTTTTTTGTCATGAATTTTCCTAGCTCTCTTCTTAAGCAGTTTTCTTCCCGTAATTTTAATTTTTTTTTCCCTTTCAAAATTCAATTAATTTTAAAAATTCAAACGCCTTTCATTAAAGAAACAATCATTTTATAGTTTATTTTAATATTTGCTTAAATACAATTTAACTTCTTGCTTATTTTGAAGGGTAATTATACGTCTTTCTTATATTTTATTTTTATTGTGTCTTTAAGATATACGCTGATCAATTATATTCTTACTTTGAATTTATTTCTAGCTTTTCTTATAACCAACAAGTGGAAGCTATATTAGTAATCTCTCTTTTTCATATTTAAAATTTTTCACATTGATATAATATTATAAATACAAAATTATTATATTACATATTAATAGAGAACTACAAGTTGTGTTGAATTTTTGTTTGTAGTTTAGTACATCCAAAAGTTGTTGCATTTTTCTTCAATAAAAAATTTCTTGGTAATTAGTATGAGAAGGGTTTTACCCTTAGTGAATCTATTCTAAATGATTTCAAATTAATTAAATTAGTGAATTTTAATATTTTTATTTTTATTCCTTTATTATTTTAATTGGTGTTTTAATTTTTTTTATTAAGTTATTTAATAATAAAGATAAAATTGATCAAAGAGTACTACTTCTCGTATAATCCATTTGATTGTTTTTGAGATATAAAATAGCTTGATGAAACTTATTTTATTACTTAAACAAATCCGATAATTATTTTGTAAAATATTAAGTGCCTTTAACTATCTCAAGATCACGAGTTTGCAAATTATATATCTCTTTTTTTGAGCCTTTTTTATTAGTAAATATTAACATATTAGAATAAATTTTAATATAATTATGTATATATTTTAATTTTTTTTAATTAATAGAACAGTGCGCGAAAAATTAACTAGTTATGTAAGAAATAAGTATTCCTGCATGACAAACATTTTTTTTCTTTTCTTTTTCTTTTCTACTTTTTGTGTGGTGTGTTTAGTATGAAGGAAAATATTTTCGTGTTTTCATAAAAAATATTTTTCTAAAAGATAAGTGGTCTTGGAGTAGGCTAGTGGAGCGGGGATCGAGGGGCCGAGGCTGGGATCGCAGCCGAGGTCGAGGTGCCGGCTGAGGCCGGGAGTCGGGGGCCTGGGAAGAGTCTGGGAATGGTGCCTGGGCCGGGACGGATGGAATCGAGATCAAGGTCGAGGTCGGGGGTCGAGATCAAGATCGAAGTCGGGACGGGGGTCAAGGTCGAGGGTCGGGTCAGGGGAAGTGTGTGGGGGTTGAGGACGAGGTCGGGAGTTAGGATCGGGATCAAAGGTCAGGTTCAAGGTCAAGAGTTAGGGTCAAGGGTCGAGAGCCGAGGGTCTGGGGAGGGATGTCAGGGTCGAGGTCGAGATCAAGAGTTGGGGTCGAGGGTCGGGGTCAAAGGTCAAGATCAGTAGCTGAGATTGAGGTCTGAGTTGGAGGTCGAGGTTAAAGTCAAGAGTTGAGATCAGGGTTAAGGATTCGGGGTTAATTAGCTCATAAAATTTTGTCCACATAACATCTCTATAAAATTTATGAAATAAATATCTTAATGGTGTGAAGATATTATTAAATCATTCAAAGCCTAAATGGACTAGTGTCAACAATTCTAGCTTTTCTTCGTTTCGTGGGGCTCCCCCGGGGGAGGGGGGAGGGTTGCACCTATCTGTATTGGTACAAAGTGATGAGTGATAAACATTGATCCTAATCGTGTCAACTAAAATATGAAGTAATACACTTGAACTAGCTAATGGCAATTAGTTACGACTAAAAAGTCCTAGTGACTTTCTTTTTTTTTTCACATGTGGGA
The DNA here is from genome assembly GCA_018107945.1 of Datura stramonium. Classification (NCBI taxonomy): domain Eukaryota; kingdom Viridiplantae; phylum Streptophyta; class Magnoliopsida; order Solanales; family Solanaceae; genus Datura; species Datura stramonium. The sequence continues at coordinate 124,818 of JACEIK010001407.1, forward strand.
GAGGGGGGAGGGATTAGTTGGACTTTTTGGCTATCAAATGCTAATTAAAGCTCAAGGAACCATGAATTACATCAAATACAACTTCCACACTTGTATCACATGTACAATTGACTGCCTCTTTAGTCTTCAGCTATTCACAAGGCAAAGGAATAAGGTTCGACAATGCCCAAAACTGTCCCAAAACTAGGACTATGAACCAGACCTGGCCTTTCAGAACTACAACTTGCGTGACTAAGGGCAGCCAAGAAGGTGAAAGGAAGAATACATCGACAGATTGGGCACCAAATGGGGCTTAAACTTAAAATTGAAACCAAAATCATACTAATTAATCTCTATGCAGTAACTTGCACTAGGAGATCCTTCACCATATCTGCAAGTAGATTTCGTAAAGGAGCCAATAACACGAAAGCTTGTACTCAACAGGGGATACTCTCAACGTAACAAAGTGGCCAATCTGACTATCTGAAACACAATAAAGTGAAGTAAGCAGAATATTAGCGGTGAAGATCAATTAGAAAGAACATTTTTTGTTTAACTCGTGACTGGAAACAACAATGTTCTCTCTAGAAGCGTGCCCACATGAGAATACAAGACATAATTCTATTTAACTCAACAGGCAGCAAAAATCAGCAGACCTGAAAGATTAATTGGTTGCTTATGTGTGACAATACGTTATTAACCAAGTTCTAGAAAACAAATGAACCCACTGTTCGCACACAATAGTAAGGACCTAACAAAAGTTATTTTGCTATCATGACTAGTCTGTTCTACGTGACTGTAGTATGACTGGAACTCTCAACAATCTATCAATAACTGAATTAAGGAATACATCAATTAAACATCAAAAGACTCACTAGTAACCCTGAGGAGATTACAAGGGAATGATCAGGCAATATCTTGATACTACTATGGATCTAGTTGGCATCTCAAAGGGACAACCAAGTCTATTAATTAATTTGACCTCTTACATTATAAATCCAGTATGAAGAGGCCATGTGGCAGGCTCAACTTTTAATATGATGTTTTAAGATTTATGAACTAGTTCCGTAGTTTCTTAAACAGGTAAGATACTGTATCATAGAACAAAATACAAAGTATTGTTCAAACAAGTTTACATGACAGAATGGTTCTTACCCTCCTGGATCATGACAAAGTCTTTGAAGTATAAATCATCTCGAGTAAATAATCCAAGAATTTGATTTCATAAACTCAAAGCTATCCAACAAATCCCTAGACTTTGACTTAATAAACAAGAAAAATAAGGAAGACACAACAGAGGAAGCCAAAAACATCAAAAGAGCAGAATATACAGAAAATTACCTCGGTTAAGCAGGTTGAAGATCTAGTTTTAATCTTCCATAATCAAATATCAAGGACATCCTTATTAATTTAGGCATGCAGATGCTTCAGAGACAAACGGGGATGAGATACTTGAGGAAAGAAGTGTTCCACGAAAACCTTCTTCAGAGTTTTGTGCCTCCATTTTCTGGCCTGAAAGCTCATCTGAAAAGAAAGTACATAAATAAATTTAATTAAGTGAAAATCTGATCTAGTTCCTACTTCGGCATAAGACTGAATTTGGTAAGGAAAATACTTAGGGGGGCATGGGAAAATGGCTGATCACTGATATTACCCGAAAGACATAAACCAGAGGTTATCGTGTGGACTGGTTTAATAAAATGCCAAACTAGCGGATGTTATACATTAATCTGATCAGTCATACTGCAACAATGCAGATATATCATATGATGCAATGCACTCTTCCATATGCAAAATGTGGTATTATGGATTGTTAATGCTAATTATTAGACCTTGATACTGTAACAATAATACAACACAATGTAACAACCTATGCACAACTGATCCAATATAATTGTGAGAATACTACATACTCATACCATAACATGAAGTTCATGTGTAATATCACATTATCAAATACATAACATAAAACTCCAAAATGTATACTAGTTGATATTAAATGGAGATTAGATGACAGGATTGCAATTTTTAGAAATGAATAAGGAGAAGATTTTACAGAGAAATGTAAGAGTTGGTAAAGAATGTCATATTTAAGATACAAGACTTTTGAAGTCCATCTAGAAAATTAGGACATTCCATTTCGCATTGCAGTATTACCTGCAATATCACGGTGCTCATGAATCTCAGAATCTGTCACCCATAGTACATCTCCGGGGAATATATTCAGGTCAGCAAGACAAGCAGATTCGCGATCAATTACCAGAGAACCTTTGTGAACTACCTGATTTTCCTTGACTATCTGTAAATTAAAAAGAGATAAATATGTCTACAAATCAAAAGGGAGAAGTCCATAGAAACAGACAGTAGTCAACAACTATATTTTGTTTGTGAGGTGAGTAAACTGCCATCACCACCAAAGCACAAAAGTGCAAGCAAAAACGATCATCACTGGATCGTATCTGTTATTTTAAACAAATAACTCTACAAATGAAAGCACAAGTAAAAGAATTTCCGAATATGTCAAGCTATGATATGTCACATGTCAGAAGCAAAATTACATACCACACAAAGTAAATACTGACACTATTATCACCATGTTAGATAAGAACCAAAAACCAAAAAGAACCATAGCGTAAGCCAGAAAAAATGTCTCCATCTAAAGAAATAATTAACCAATAACCATGTTATCTTGTATATATGGCCTTTTGTCTTCTCATATGCCTGGATCAGAAATTTAGCCATGAAGGTTAAACATGATTAATTAGGCCAAGGCACCTGAATTTTCCTTCCCGAATCAGTTTTCTCAAACTGATTTTAAATTTAATAAGTAACAATTTATCATATAACCTTGAAGTTTCTACAGCATCAATAAGGTGTTCCTAAAAGGTATAACCACATTATACCAGTATTTCATGCTAGTATTTTCTTGATGCTGACTCCACCAATGTGAAAGAATAGCCGGTTCCAAGTATGGATAGAGGAGTCCTGTGATTGACTGACTGCCAGAGTAAAAACAATCAAACTATGATATTTTTAAACCACCATTCCCCTTGACAGGACATTGTCCATCTGAAAAATTTACAGATTTTAAAATCTACACCTATAGAACTAGTCAGCAAAAAAGGGTTCCCATCATAAACAAGTAAATCAGCCATGGAAAATAAATTTAAGAATACGATTTCAAAAAGCAAAAGTGGCTATACCCCAAAAGCTTCCCATATCATCATCTTCAGCTGGTAGACAGATGTGGACCCAGAAACATTCAAGTTTACTGAGTTTCCAAATGCCGTCTTCCTGGAACGCTTTGAGGTCCGTCGATTTGGTTCCAGGCTGTTCACTGATGCTTCTAGAACTGATTTTGGAGGTTCCTTTCCACGAATGAAGCAGACACATATATCCTCATTGGTATAGTTAAGTTTCCTCATTAATTCACAGCTTTTCCTTTCAGCAATGCACTCCTCACAAACCTGGAAAGTATGAAACTCAGGATTTCTCATCCACATTCAATAGAAACTCAAAAAACTTCTTCTGAGCCTTCAGCAGATGCACAGAATAACAACTCCCAAATGGAACTCATTATTTTTCTCTGCTGACGTCGGCATGCTCCAAGGGATGCTCAAGTATCATGCAAAGTGCTTGTGTTGGATTGACATTTTAGACAAACATAGAATTAATCCTGGAAGGGCCTATATTTTTCAATTTACAGGAGAACCATGCAACAGGATTTCTACAAAATAGAGGCAAAACCTATGATACTTGGTATTCTAGTTCTTCCGATCTTCTCAACAATGACAAACCCCTTTAAATCCTAGGTACATGACCCACTTCCTTCTATGATGATGCTCTGGAATCATCATAATCTAAGGCATTCCACTAAAGCCATTTGTATAGCATTACATTTCAATTCATTGTAAATCCATAAAGTCCAGGATATCATGAGATGTTAAACTGATTCCATAGCTGCCATTAGACAATTATTTGTTCTGGTTGCTCCCCAGCACAAGGATAAGTTATGGTAAGAGATGCTATAGACCTAGTTACATTTGCATTACTCTCCATCTTATATAAAATACAGCACATAATTTTTATTTTTTTTGATAACCAAGAATCTCCGAGGGCTAGTGGTGCATGGTTGGAAAACCATCAGACAACAGCCTTCCCCTCTACTCGTCTCCACTTAAATAACAGGCTTTTGGTTGTGGCAGGGTTCAAACCCGTGATATGCGCCTAACCAACCAATCACGCGTTGCACACTTACCGCTAGACCAAAGACCTGAGAGCAGAATATAACAATCTTCTCAAAGCTATAACTAGCAGATATTAGGAAGTATACCTGGGAATTTTTACCTAAATTTAATATATAGATCAATATAGCTCAACAAACTATGTCCAGTTTAATGAAAGAAAAAAAGAATAAATGAATATACCTCTGGTGAAATCTTAATGATGAGTCTTCTATACTCAGGCCCAACATTCGATTCGTCAGTCAAATTCATATGCTCCTCAGAAATTGCCATATCTTCACTAGATCCAAGGAAATCATTCCCAAAGCAATCAATTTCAGCTGTAATTCCTTTTGCCTCTGTACCACTCCAGTCTTCACAAAATGACTTCCAATCATTGTCGGTGATAATTGTCAATGTATCTGTCTAAAATCCATAGCCAGAAATAAAGTATTTGGCAAAAAGATTAAGAATCAAAGCCACAAGTGGAAGAACATAAACATAAAGAAAAGGGAGGAAACAAGAATATGCACCTGCTTAACGGTGTACGGAGATAAATAAGATCAGATATGACTTAATATTCCTGAAAAATATTATAATTTCTTTTTTTTTTGAATGAAAGGTAACTAAATATTATTGTAATTTATTTATGAAAAAATTATGTTCATTATGTGAATAAGCTACTGTAATGGACTTTGACATGAGCAAAAACAAGCTGGACTGACACTGTCATCTTTAAGTTACTTTTAAGACAAACAATACTTTGAAAATACATTATATACTTACAGCAGGCGACTTCTGGAGAATGCTTCCACGTTTGCAAGCCAGATCAGGAGGCCTTTCAAGAAGTCTTGAATGCTGTTCACAAGAACCATGCTTAGCACGAAATCAGAAAAGGTTATTTCTTTACATTTTCCTGAACAAGATTTCAATAAACTATAGAGAATTATCACAGAAGAACTTATAGACATTTTATATGCATTTCATTCTTCTAGGAGCGCAGAAAGCAGTCAGTTTGTCCATCTAAACGCACGAGGAATCATCTCATGCAATAAGTGGAAACTTCCTCTAGGTAGAAAATAGCTAAATGCATAAAGCTTGCATAGAGTGCCTTTAGATGGAATATACAATTGAAAAATATACCTTTTCACACATCAGAAAATCAATGACGGCATCCAAAGTTTCAGGTTCAGCACAAGGAGCACTTTTGCTACTTGCATTGGAGTAGCTTTTCCATTTGGACAACCAAGAAGATGGTAACAAGTAGTATCTGATACCAGGAAGAATTGGTATGCTTTTACCCATTGCTAATTTCTCATGACTTTGCCGTTGCTTGAGCTTAAATTCCCTGTATAATATAAATACTGTAAGCAACTAGGTAATTCTAACTCCACTACTTTAATAAGTTGATATGGGACCTTAGAGTATCTTCAATGCATGCAACTTCAGTGAGTTGAATGCTGCATTGAGTACACGGCTCAGAGTCTGAAAAGAAAGTTGAACAACCCACAGAATCATCAGGTTTTACTGCCATAGCTATCTCACGAATAAAATTCCAAAGACTCTCGGGTATCAGCACACGTCTAGCACCAGAAGCTTGTTCAGGCATCAGCTGTCCATGAGGACACCTTATTGAAGCTGTTGGTCCAGCATCAGCTTCACAAGGAGAGTCTACATTTTTCCTTCGGAGCCACTGCTGTAACCTACAGAGGAACCATATGAACAAGGGCGGCTTAACATATACGGTGGCCTAAATCCAAAATTCACTGAGAGGGCTTTAAATTTCTGTTAAAAAAAGAAAAAAGACTTCATATATATAATTTCATTTGAAGTCTATTTTTCTAGTTTTTTATCACTTTTTGCTGCTTCAATATGCTTGATGCAATGCTTGAAAATTCTATTAAAAAAAAAAAAAAGAGTTCACAATTTACTTTGGGCTCTCTTATTTTTATGGAATTGTTTCAGTGAATTGGAAAAAGGCCAAGGAAATATAAAAGATTAAAAGAGAAATAACATGTTATTCTAAGAGAAAGGTAAAAGAGAATAAAAATAATGTTGACCCATTGATGATGTTGGTTGTATTAGTAATGAGGCAAGAAAATATTGTTTACACGTACGGCTTAGGGATTCCCACAAAGACTGTTCCTCTGTCCCACCAATTTATATGGGCATAGTTTGATTTCGAGAGTCAAACTTTTCAATTTTGACTATGAATTCGGATGTGGAATCTTTAAATTTTACGAAATAAAGTTTACACATTTGGAAACTACATAAAAAGTACCATAAGTCACAATAATTGATAATTCAAAACGGAAAACTTGTTTCACTCTAGAAATCCATTGGGATGGAGAGAGTATTTTCTTTCACAAGTTATGTTGGGTGGTTCCATCTTTCCTTTTTTTATTATGAGAAATTGTACTTTTGTCTTTAAAACGCTAAATGCTTTTTCGAAACAATATACGAGTTTAAGTTATATAGCTGTCAGTGTAAACAATTTTTATATTATTAGATCATATTTACATGTTGTAGCAGGTAATATATCTTATTTTCAAGATTTCAAATCTCACATTGTAAAGAGGCTTACCTATAGATATTAGGTTAGATAACCTAATAGTATAAAAAATTATTTATACGAACAATGTATAGAACTTAAATATATACACATATTAGGAAAATTTGGGGACCCTAAAATTATGGGGCATGAAGCAACAACTTTAGCTGCTTCAGCTGGCATTGCATGTGAATATCAATAGGTATCTAATAAACGGAGACTAAGACGAGTTGAGAACAAGATGTTGCATGAATAACATCAATATCACACACATTCAAACTTTTCATTAGCAAATTGGTGGACTTCTTGAAATTTAGATCAAGACAGTAAAGGGTAGCTCAACCAAATGGAATAATGTACAAAATTAAACTATTAAAGAAGTAATAACAAGCTGTGAGTATTAACATTTAGTGATACCAACAGGTAGTGAAAAATTAAGCCAAATGTCCCTTGTAAACATACATCAGACATAACACGCCGCGTGTGATGCCCAAAGGTTTTCTTAGAAAGGTCATTTCAAATCGTTTTGTACCATTTCTTTTAGGAAGTAACTAGAGGATGCAGGTTATGCTTGACTATGTGTTAATGTGTTATTGCATCAGCAGAGAGAGTAGTTAAGATGTACTCTTTTCACAGGTACAGCTAACAACACTTTTATTTAAACAACTTCTGCAGCACTAAGATGGTGACGGATATTCCCACATTAGACACATCAATACAAGTTTAAAACAAGGAGTACATTAAGTAGCTGTACCATGGCTTTGATATATAGTACAACTTCTCATCTAGACAATCACCCACAAGTGCTGCTTCTGCAAGTTCTTTCATTAATGTTCTTCGATCCCGGTAACTATCTGCACGGGCCATTGACTGAGCCACTTCAAAGAGGCAATCAATGCAGTAATCATCCTTGGCCAGCGTTGGTCCTCCACCGTACTGGACTTGCAAGCATCAGATCAATATCAGGAACAAACAGATTGCAACTGAAAGCTAGCAAAAGAGAATATCATGGAAATCATAAAGCATAGATATTATTCGAGGTCCTGAAAAGCAATCAGCAGTTGCAGAGTAATGGTTGTTGAATTTATCACAAAAAACTCAAAGTGATAAAGCAAAACAGTAAAGAATCTAATTTCATAAAATAATACCTTAGAGAATAACATGGTCCAAGCTTCACAAGACAGCCGCTTCATAGAACCAACCTTTGAAACTGGTACTTTCCCATGTGTGCATTGTATGGAAGTGTTATCAATGATTCTGTAATACAACAAAAACTGTTAATGACTACAAAATAGGTCTTTTACCTCAAGAGATTGCTTGGTCCATGAACTAGTTATACTGGGAATTATAGTAAAAAGATTGTTACGCAGGCAACGAATAATAAATCATAACTTGTTATGCAGTGTTCAATTTGTTACACGGTGTTGGCAATACCAAAGTCAAGAATTAGCTTACAAGTACTTTTGACGTTTTAGGTACTCTTAATTCAGATATTTACTTATTAAGAAAAAAGATACTCTTATTTCGATATTTCTAATACATATTCTTATTTCACATTCAACCTTGCATAACAATATAGATTTCCACATAACTTATACAAATACTCTCTCCGTTATATGATGGACTTTTCTTTATAGTCTGTCCAGAAAAGAATAATATCTTCCTATACTTAGAAAGAATTTAACTTTAACTTCCCATTTTACCCTTAATGTGATGATTTATAGCCATACAAATATCTATGGCTTGTTTTAGACCACAAGTTTCAAATTTCTTCCTTTTTTTAAACTCAAGGCCTTGTCAAATTGTATCACATTAATCGGGACAAAGGGAGTAGCATTTATGCCAAAAATTAAACATCGTCTTTAGTAATGGCTAATGCATAGTTTTTTACTGAAAACCAATTATTGTATTAGAAACTCTCATTTTTATGCCGAGATTAGTCTCTTATATAAGAAAATAAAGAAGCCCTTAATACAAACTAGCTACTCATCACTTAGCATCTCTTCTACATAGCAAGCAAGAATAGCACCAACTAAATACAGGATAGTCTTTAATGACCAAATCCAATGACTGAAACCTCAATCATGGCATACTTTAGAACACTGCATTAAGCATATATTAAGGCACAAACCATCTTATTGTAAACTGAATGTAATGATTTCACTTATCCAGGCTTAATTTGACTATGTCTTAACACCAGTTATATTTTTCTATCAGTAAATATTGATACTAGTTAAATTCTTTTGAGATATGAGTATTTAGTAACAATGTAGAAAATTAGTGCAGGCTAAAACAGAAAAATTGTACAAATTGTAATGCTGTACATTAAGAAATATTTTTGAAATAATAAAAATATAATCAAACAGAACTCTTGAGAACAAAGGAGCATTAATCAAACCACAGGGAGTACTATCATCCAGTATATTCATAGGAAACTAATGTAGCTGCTGTGATTCTCTTAATACACAGAGACCCGCACAGAGAGAGAGGGGGGTATACACAGTACTTTCAATGACATTCAAATTAGTACATGCCAGTGTTGTCAAAGGCGTGCTTATGCCCTGAAGGCTTCGCGTCACTTAATGTGCGCTTCAGTGTCGTCATCAAGGTTCTAAGGCATACTGTTCCTTGCCAATGAAGAGGCATCAGTAAACAATTGATATTTCACTTTATTGTAAAAAAATTCAACTTCTTTGTTCATATATTTGTCATTCATGCTTATAATTATTAGTCTTGGACTAAACATATACATTTGTATTTTTTCTCCCTTCGCGTCCTTTTTCATTTCAAACCGTGTTTTATTTGCACTTTACGCTTAAAGCCTCAATGGACCTTAGAGCTTTTCTGCACTTTTTGCTTATGATAACACTGGTACATGCAATTGCTTTTTTCAATACTCAAGGCATGCAGAAAAAATCAATTAATACAACACTCAAACATCATAATGATTAATACAATATCAAAAACATCATGATTAATACAATATCTAAACATCACAATTAACTAAATATTCTAGTTCCACAAACTTTTCAACTGAGAAGTCTAATTCATTCAGAAGTATGTTCCTCGATTTTCAATTATTAATCATTCTCTGCTTCATAGTGATAAATGAAATACTATTTTCTCTTCTTTTTTTTTAAACTTGAAAACACATGCCCCATATTCGATGTGGAACTAACCATATGAAGTGATTTCTTTTCATATGATCATTTCGAACATTTTTTGACCAAGGAAAATGTTGATCAAATTTTTTTTATTTTCTAATTATGAAGGTGGTGTTCAAGCCAACTTACGTGCACCTCAACTAATCCCATTAGACAAACAACTACAATTAGGGGTGTTCACCGATTGGTGAAAAACCGAACCAAACCCTAGCATTTGTCGATCTTGTGTCTTTGGAAAACATATTAAGTTGCCATTTG
>JACEIK010001407.1:135113-147939 GCA_018107945.1 Datura stramonium
AATATAAAATATTTTTTATTTTTTATTCATTAATGGTTTCGCTACTTCATGAGATGCTCGTTGGCAAGATGAAGCATATATTAGAGCCTTGATGATGAAACTGAAGCGTACATTAAGCGAGACAAAGCGTCAATATGTTTTGAGTCTCCCTTGCGGGCTTAAACACATCTTTGACAACACTGAGAAAATTGCAAAAGAAATTGAAGTTTTTAGTTAAATTGGGGGATCAAGAAAGCTTACAGTGAGGCAGCTAATGATGTTGCAATAAGATACTTGAGAGGAAGAATTAATGATTGGAAAGGTGTCATCTTGGGAAATGATTTTTTACATGTTAGGTGTAATGCTCAAATCCTAAATTTTACAGTATAATGCTCATATCCTAAATTTGATTGTAACATACGGATTCAGTGAACAAAATGAGACAAAATGAGTCCATATCTCGAGTGAGGATTGCTGTGAAATATGTTAAGTCTTCGCTTGTAATATGTGCTTCCTTTAAGTCATATGTTGAGAACTACACACTCATGGCCTTCTGAGTTAGGATGTTGAGACGAGGTCGGACTCTACATATTTGATGTTAGATACAACTATAAAATTTGAAAAGGCCTTTTCAAGAATGTATGATGATGAGCATAAGTACTTAACTATTGTCTTGAATTGAGTGGAGCGGCAGCCAGAATGGCATCCATCTTCGGATGATTGGAAGAATGTGAAAGTCTTTCTCAAGTTTCTAGAGATTTTCTACCAAACCACTTCGAAGTTTTTGAGTATTTTACATGTTACTTCAAATTCTTTCCTACATGAGCTTTTTAATCTTCAAAGACCAATTGTCCCATATTCGAATTGCAGTGATTCTATTTTTACTGATATGGCTAAGAAGATGAAAATTGAGTTTGATAAATATTGGGTAATTTTGAGGATATGAATATGTTGTAATTTGTTGCCGTTGTGGTGGATCCTCGCTACAAATGATGTGAAGTTCCTTTTTAGCAATTTTGATAATCCTTTGGAGGGAAACAGGAAGTCTACTAAGTGATGGATACTTTATCTCGCTTGTATAATCATTATAAGAATTCTATTTTTGGGACTTCTAGTGGAAATATTGGAGATCAAGCTAGTGTGATGAGTTAAATTGATGCAATTAATAGTCATGATGTGTGGGAGTCTTCATGGAAAAATTTCTTGAAGATGAGAATAATGTTGATAATAAGTCTAATGTGGAGAAGTTAAAGGATTTTAATATCTTGATTTGGTGGGAAACTTCATCTGAAAGATATCCAATTGTCTTTCGGATTGCAGGGGATGTGCTTGATATTCCTATGGTTGCCTCAGAATCGGCTTTTAGCACCAGTGGAAGTTCTTTATCAACAAAGTCAGCTGAAGCTCTTGCTTGTTTGTCAACAATGGTTGCAGTCAACATTAAGATCTTTTAGAAGAAATTTTGGAACTTAAGATAGTTGACACAGGTAATTTTACATAGTTAACTATATGAATACTTTTATGTTTTTAGATATTTAATGCCTAATATGGTGATTTTCTTTCCAAAATATCCAGGCACTACTTTGAGCATTGATTAATTTTGGAGCTTAACCTAAGGAAGATGGTGAAATTACTTGTGATTATATTCCTGGATTCTCTAGTTAGTTTAGCTTAAATATGCATTTTTTCTTTTCAAATGGACTATGTTGTTTGTACTTTGAAGCTCTGTTTGACTTGTTCTTTGAATCTAAAATGTGCTGCAAGTTTAGTCCACCTGGTACAATTTCTATCTTGTATTAGGAGAACTTTTAATTTTTAAACCCGTTTACAGTTTTTATGCCCCTGTATATCTTTCAGGTGTTGCTTGTGGAATTCTTTCAGCCTTACAGGTGATGCATCATCTAGGTGCTTAGTAACTCCTGGTAAAGTTCTTGACAGATGACTCATTGAATATACCTTTGGTTTTCTATTTAAGGTTTTGTTTACAAGATAAAGAAGGTTCATATGTTTTCCTTTTTCCTCTTCCCTTTTCCTTGTTTTACTCTAGCCTTTTCCATTATTTCAGGTTTCAATAGAATATTAGCTTTTCAATGAGTTCTGTTATACTTGGCAAGTTCTGCAACATAAAAAAAATTTAAAGGGGAAAGGATTACTGCTCTCTTATATATATCTTGAGGTTCTCTTTTTCATCTTCTGGTTCTTACTTTAAGATTTTACTACTTCCTTTCTACAGTTGAATCTTTCACTATACCGGGATTCAGGCTTTACTTTTACCTGATGTAACATGAAAGGTGGTAGAAATTTTGAGCTTCCAACTATGGTTTGATTTCCTATACAGGGAAATAGTGATGGGGAAAAGTACTGTCTTACCTACATTTCTTGAATATTGTCTAATATCCCCAGCTTGTTGGGTGTTGGTCACCACATTCTTTTAGTGTGTTGTTGCCGCTGAATTTTTTTATTTCAATGTCCGATTACTACATGGAGACATATCTATATTGCCAAAGCTGTTTACATGCTTCCTGTTCCATATGTGTTAGGAAGAAGAAAAACCTTGTTTATCTTCCACTGGGCTATTTCTCCTGGCAGTCTGGCACCTTATGTGCAGCTTTATCTATATTATACTCCTCTTTGATAAATGTGTTGTGTAGCTTCCCACATCAAAACATATCTAACTGTGATTCCAGACTCTTCACAAAATAGATGACAAGATAACTTTGATGAGAATGAAGTGTTAAGATGTTTGAAGTTTTGTACAACAGATAAAGCTCCTGGTCTGGTCCAGATTGGCTTTTCCATGGGTTCCTTCATCAAGTGTTGGGAGATAGTGAAGCAGGACATCATGAATGCTTTGCAAAACTCCTATGATCAAGAACTTCTTTGAAAGGAACTCTAATGCAACCTTTATAGCTCTCATTCCTAAGAAGAAAAGTGTCAAGGAACTAAGGGACTTCATACCAACAAGTTGTTCTCCAAAGTTTTGATAGAGAGGTTAAAAAGAGTGATTTCAAAACTGGTAGATGCCCAACAAATGGCTTTCATTAAAAGTAGAGAGATCGTGGATGTTGTTCTAGTAGCTACTGAAGAAGTTGATTCTAGGTTGAAGCAAAAGAAATCTGGTATCTTATGCAAACTTGATATTGAAAAAGCTTATGATCATGTTAACTGAAGCTTTCTTCTGTGCTTGCCGGAGATGGGTTTTGGATAAAAATGGATACTGTATGAAATTTTGCGTATCACCTGTCAGTTTTTATATCCTTATAATTTTCTCCCAGTAGGGTTTTCCAAAGCTCAAAGGGGTCTCAAGCAAGGAGATCCCTTGTCACCCTTTCTATTTGTGATTGCTATGGAAGGCCTTAACAATATGATTAAAACAGCCAACTTGAATGGGTGGATAAAAGGTTTTGATGGAGCTAAGTTGACAATGACAATTTAGAGGTGAATCATGTACAATATGCTGATGACACACTCATCTTTTGTGATGCTGAAATATCACAGGGTGATACATATTCTCTTCGAGGGGATGACAGGCTTACACATAAACTGAAGGAGAAGTTTTCTTTACCCCATCAATGAAGTTACAGATATGTATCTGTTGGCTGCTATTTTGGGTGGTGAAGTTGGGGCTCTACCAACTATTTATCTTGGAAGGCCTCTGGAAGCTAAATCAGAATATGTTATAATTTGGAACCTTGTAATTGAGAAGTGTGAAAAGAAATTGGCAAAATGGAAGACACAGTACTTGTCTATGGGTGGCAGATTGACGCTAATTAACTCAGTTCTTGATGTCCTTCCAACATACATGATGTCTCTGTTCCATGTCGGATTCCCATTATAACAGGGGTCACCAATAGATTGGATAGCACAAGGAGGAATTTTCTGTGGCATGGAAACAAAGAAAAGAAAGGATACCACTTGGTTAAGTGGAAAACTCTTATTTTTGGCAAGAAATTTGGAGTTCTGGGAATCAAGAATTTGAAGGTTCAGACCAAAGCTCTCAGAACAGTGTTATCAAAAGCGAAAAGCACAAAAAAGCTCTAAGCAGCGTTATCAAAAGCAAAAAGCACAGAAAAGCTCTAAGGTCCTTTGGGGCTTTAAGCGCAAAGCTCAAATAAAGTGTGGGCTTTAATAAAAAAAGGCGCAAAGGGAGAAAAACACAAATATATATTGTTTAGTCCAAGTCTAATAATTATAAGCATGAATGACAAATATATGAACAAAGAAACTAAGAAAAAAATTACGAAAAAGTGAAATATCAATTGCTTAATGTCACTAATTTAGAAGAGACTCATTGACAAGGGAAAGTATGTCTTAGAACCTTGATGATGACACTGAAGCGCACATTAAGCGAGGCGAAGCGCTCAACACATTTTGAGCCTCACTTTAGAGCTTAAGTGCGCTTTAAGTGCGCCTTTGATAACACTGGCTCTAAGGTCCATTGGGGCTTTAAGCGCAAAGAGCAAATAAAACGTGGGCTTTGATGAGAAAAGGCGCAAAGGGAGAAAACATACAAATATATACATATATATATAGCCCAAGACTAATAGTTATAAGCATGAACAACAAATAAATGATAAAGAAATTAAATTTTCGTAGGATTAAGTGAAATATCAATTGTTTAGTGTCAACCCTTCAGGAAACGGTCCTTTGCAAAGAAAAGTTTGTCTTAGAGCCCTGATAATGACACTGAAGCGCACATTAAGCGAGGCAAAGCGTTCAACGTGTTTTGAGCCTCGCTTAAGCGCGCTTTAAGCGCGCCTTTGACAACACTGTCTCAGAATGAAATGGTTGTGGGAGTTCACCAATGGGAATCAGCTTTTGTGGAGGAAAGTTATTAAAGCTAAATATGAACACGAAGACAAGTGGATGACTAAGGAGGTTACTACACCATATGGGGTTGGCCTATGGACATCCATTAGAGCCCTGTGGGGTGAGTTGAAAACCAATTCCAAGATCAAAGTTTTAGATGGGACCAAAACTAACTTTTGGAAGGACAATTGGCATGAGGTGGGCAATCTGGAATGGCCTTTTCAGATATCTTCAATTCAGTCCTTCATCACCAAAGGACTATAGCAGAAATGAGGACACCTCAAGGATGTAGCATCATTTTCAGAAGACAAATCAAATATTAGAAATTACAAAGAGTGACTGATATTTTAGTACACTTGTGTAGTTTACCAGGCTACAAACAGGTGAAGATGTATTTTGGTGGCAAGGAAACAACAGGGTTTATTCAAGGTCAATGCAGCATACAAAATGATGAATCACTCCAACCAACAGATGGCCAATTGGCCATGGAAACACATCTGAAAGATTACAGTCCCTAATAGCCTGTTTTGTGTGGCTAATATTTAAAGAAGCAGCCCTTACACTGGACAATCTGATGAGAAGAGGGATTCCTTTGTGTTCAAGATGTTTTTTGTGTAAGAAACAGTAGAGAGTTAACCATCTCTTCCTACATTGTAAGTTCACAGCACACCTTCAGAGAAGTATCTTAAACCTCAATGGCATATCCCAGACCATGCCTGGAAAGCTTACAGAAGCTCTAAAAAGCTGGGAGGAAACAGGCTTACAAGCAAAGAACACGAGTAGCTGATGAATTGTCCCTACCTGCATTTGGTGGACAACCTGCAGAGAATTATCTTAAACCTCATACGCATATCCTGGATGGCTAGAGCATGCCTGAAAAGGTTTCAAAAGCTCTAAAAAGTCGGGAGGGAACAGGCATACAGGCAAAGGATAGGAGTGGACGGAGAATTGTTTCTGCCTGCATTTGGTGGACAATTTAGAAGGAGAGAAATTCAAAATGTTTTGAGAATATAGAGAATGGTGTGCAGAAGATCAAGTTGAACTTCATCTTGCTTCTGTGTTTTTGGTATAATCAGACTTACTCAAATGATATTGTTTCTATCATTGATATTTTAGATTTATTATAGATAGAGGACAGTAGAATTTTAGAGCTCTAATGTAAATATGGTTTCAGTACTACCTAAGTATTGTTTTGTTTCTTTATATATACATATAGTACCCGTTTAAAAAAAAACTATTTTTTTGAAACTGATAACTGTATTTATATAATATGGAGCAAAACAGTACATGGGTTGTACTGAAACCATATTTACAAGTGTACTCCAAAATTCTACTGCCCATAGAGATCCATAAAAATGTTCTTAATACTATATTAATTTTTTTTGGAGAAAATTAATACTATATTAAGTCTTCATATCTCAAATGTTACATTAGCTCTTATTATCAGTATGTTGCTTTAGTATAAACTAGAAATTGACACACTTTAAAATGTCTGAGATTTTGGCGATTGTTTGGTCAAGTGAGACTTTCAAAAGGAAAAAAAAGATAATAGCACAAGAAGTGAAAGAGAACGCAGAGCAGAGCATTAGCTAACACGGCAGCAATTTTATACTCAAACTTTTAGGACAGACCAAGGATTTTACGTGAAATACCCAGACGAGTATTGCTAAAGTAGTGTTACTGTAAATAAAATTGACTTGCTCTGTCGTGAAGTTGATTTTCTGTGGACTCTACTGTGGGTTTCTACTGCTCGTTTGAAGTAGTTAATAGTCATCTCATGTATGTGTTGTTTTACTATTATCAATTTACCATTAGCTAGTCATAAACCAAAAACACAACCAAACCGACAAGAACTAAACCGATGGTTTTTATTTTATTCGGCTTGGTTTTAGAAATTTAAAAACCGACTAAATTATTTTGGTTTTGGTTTTAATCAAAAATTGACCCAAACCAAACCATGAACACCCCTAGCTACAATCTACAAGCACAAGTATCGAGTAAACCTACCCACCAAGACCATTGCAGATGGGCTCACACTGAGTACTATAACTTGGGGTTAGAATCTAGCTCACCAGATTTTTACTCTTAATGCCTCAACTATTTATTACTCAGCGATCCATGTAGAACTAAGCACAACCAAATTTATCTGACAAATGACAACAGCATTTGCGTAAACAGAAGGAAAAAGTTCCATGAAGAAAGAAATTAAAAATTTTGGTTTGTCTACTACCTTATAAAGATTTACCCTATGAGACGAAAAGAAAAGGAAAAGCCACTATAGGAATTGAAACTTACGACGGCGTGATGTTGTCCGCCCATTGACGCAGCCAGTCCATAGATATCCAAAAGTAAGATTTCTCGGGTGATTGGACTGCAGCTTTAGAAAGGATTGAACGTATCTCCTGCCTCCGCTCCGTGATGCAGTTCAGCTCAGACTCCTTCTTCATTTTATATTGCTCACATGAGTCAACATAGGAGTCATTCAGTTTTTCTACCTCCTCATAGAGGTGGGATGGAAGATGACTATCAACTTCCGAAGATGTACAAGCCTCGTTTTCCGCTTTATCACCAGTAGAGTCAATTGACATTTTATCACCATTCTTTGGACGTCTAAGGACATACATCAGCATATAAGCATCACAAGACGAGAAGGTCTTCACTTCAGTGACATCACTACTTGAGGCTTGCCGCTCCCCAGCATCAGGCCCATTCCCATTCTCAATAATTACATCAGAAGAAGAGTGGTCAAGTTGCTCAGTTTGAGAAGGCTTCACAGCAGAATGTGAAGAACCTTTACCAAATGGCTGACAGCCTAAATTTGAAACGTGTTCATCATCAAACTCCCACCACTGCTGTGTATTCTCATTTTTAATATGGGCTACATAGTGGCCACTATTTGCAGCAGAGCCTTTGTGGATCAGTATAGCTGATAAATCATATATTAGTTCTGATTGGAAATGCTCAGAAATTCTTCGTGTCATATTCAGCTCTTCAGGAAAACAAAATGCAGATGTAATTTTCTTCCTCATTGTAGTCTAAGAAAATAATATACATATCAGGTAGAGCCCACAAAAAGAACAGATCAAAAACATCCAATAAATAAATGAATAAATCAACATCAGCTGGAATATTGTTAATGAAGCAAAATCATTTCAAGAGTCACCTTCTTACTAATAAAGGTAATTCTAATCTTTTTCACTATTCAACTCAAACCTAAATACTAAAAGCTAGGGAGCTGGGAAGGTACAACAACTTGAAGCACAGTTGGGCCTCAATCCAGAACAAGTTGGTTGGCTAAATGAATTCTTACTGACCATGTTTCTCCATTTACATTCATGCCATGACAACATTATACAAAATAAAAGTACAAATAAAAAGTAATACAAGTTCTCTATACCTTTTTTTAAAATTTTACTTTTAAAATAGAAATTCTCTATATCTTCTCTTGGCATAAAAATCTCAGATAGGGCGCTAAAAAAAAGAGAAAGCATAAGACCTTAAATAAATATACTTGCATAATTAAAACATATTCTCTATTAATTGGTATCACCCATATAGATCTTTTTCTTCCACTGTGGGAGCTTGGAAGGGTAGAAGCATTTACAAATTATTTCTAATCAAGAGCCCACTAGAGTCTCTAAATGTTAAAATTGCCACAGTCCAACATCTCAAACTCCATGGAAGTCATCAAGCATGTATTTCATCACCTACAACATTGAATTATGACCAAGCAGAAGAAGAGAGTCCACTGCACATACAGTGGCATAAGGATGCTGCAAGAAGAAGCTCTACATGGAGATAAGGAATTTAAGAAATTTCCCACCATGACAAACGAACTTACAATTCCCAGCAGGGAGAACAAAAGGTTCATGCCAGAGCAATGATAGCACCATTACCAACCTTTAGAGAATATTATGCTATATTATTCAACACTAATAATCCCATGTAGCAACTTCCCTATGTGGTCTTAAAAGAGGACTAGCATACGTCAGTGAGAAACTTTAAACAATTTACATACGTTTGGGAGGAAAATGCAACGCTTGAGCTGGAAATTTAAGACTGCAGGCAGAGACCGCAATTTAATGTTACGAGTAGCATCAACTCGGGTGGCACATGAACCACAATAATATTGATTATCTCCTTGAAGCTCCTCTACGCTAAGATAGTCGTCCAGACTCTCATCTAAACTCTTCAAACCCTTGACATTCAACTCCAGCTCATAGAAGTCTTCAATTTTTGATGAAGCTTCAGATTCATTTCCACACTTTGAACACCTATACATTAATTAGGCATAAAACACCAATAAATTAACTTTTAGAATCTTCTAACGACTCCAAAACGTAGAGGCAGAACTAACCACAAAGAATTAAACAAACATATTGCTTCAAATGTACAAGTAAAACGAACACCGACATAACAAAGGTGGCACTCATACAAGAGATCTGAGGACCCCTGATTTCAAGAAGATAAAAACCAAGAGAATCAAGGATGACAAATTCCTTGACAAGAGATGTACATCATTCAAGGTGAACTTGACGTGCAGTTAGCATTTGCACTGCATTAGAAAGAAGGGCAATGGAGGCATCACAATGTAAATGCAACAAAAATGACTTCCCGTGCTAGCTGGGTTACTAGTAATTTCTTGTTCTCTTTTTCAATAAGGGGCCAGACACACTTTTTGGTGTCCCATGTCCATGCACGTGCAGTCAATATGTTTTCAAATGACCAACCAACTATTCAAGTCCTGTTTACATCCAAGTATATAGCCACAGAAAAATCTGCTTGATAAAATTGATTAAAGAGCAATAACCATTTTAGCACCTAACTAGGAGAGCTGGGTGGACTGGACAGGGAATAAGCTCCAAATTACACAATCAATTGAAATAAACACAAGTATCAGCAAAGAGCTTCTTACTACTAATAAGTAATTGAGACCATGCATTATACTGGTTAACAGTAACAATCTGAAAAGCTTACCCTAAAGAAGAAGTAGAAGATGTAGCACACGAAGGAGACTGTAAAGTTAGTAATTTGCTTGACCAAAAAAAAAAGTTAGCAATTTGTTGTGAAGGTGCTATTCTCTTCCGTCTTTGACAAGATAGGTTAGGGTCATAGCTGAACTTCTCCATTGTACAACTTGCTAGNTAGATGACAAAAACTCCCTATGTCTCTAGATACCAGACTAGCTAATCATATCAGATCTTTTTTGATAAAGTATCTTCTTTATCAGATTCTAATAAAGTATCCTTTCAGATCTTTTCACCTTTCAAAGTTCTTTCTTGGGCAAAATTCTTACTAGAACAAGTAACTTTAATCAAATGAACCAGTTTATATTTGCAAATCACCAAGGAAAAGTAGAGTATACAAATTGGCTATGTGCTTCAGCAGAGAGTGGAAGTATTGTTCTTAAGCGTGAGCTCTTGATATGATGTATTAAGATTATGTTCTCCTTGAATCTTCAGTTCAAAATTCAGTCACAGGTGATTTGAACCCATTTTGTTGGTGATCCAGCACAAACACACTAAAAACCTCATGCAATATTCAGAGATCTCCCTCCACCTTTAACCTACGAATAAACCGAAAATTTGTTGTTGCATTGCCATTTCAGTTTTAAGAGGAGAGAAAAGTTTTCTTATATTAAATTCAAGGAAAATTTTCTTATACATTCGTTATTGCGCCAAAAAATCCAAAATACAATGGAAGGCACTACAGATTCGTCCCTTCACCATTCAGAAGTTCTAACTCTTCTTAACGAAAAATCACGAGAAAATATTATGAGTGCCCTCCACAGCTCATGATCTAGAAAAAGAAAAAGACAAAAAGATTAAACTAATCACTCACCTATATCAAAAATTAAGTAAATAATAGAAAACCCTGGAGTCATGAAAGGGTTAATGTAATCGGTCTAAAATATCAAAAGTATCAGTATTTCGCGACAGTTTTAGTATAGTTAATTTAAGTCTAGACTTACGTAGTCACATGTGACACACCTCCGCGGAAAAGATCTTGGACAATTGCTCTGGCCTTCAACACGCTAGACCTACTCAGACATCGCTCAAGCAGAGAGAAAAGCAAGGTCAGAAACTCATGACTGTCCTGCTGAACGCCATTATCTAGCTCCAGAGTTTGGATAAATGGAGCAGAATCAACAAAAGCCATTTTGTACAAATGTAACTTTGCAAACAGTCGTGCTAGCTGGTCTAACACAGGTTGTTGTTTCAAAACATTTGGTTCAATAGAGAATACACCCTCCCTGAATGACTTATTCATATACAGACATTGCAGAATACTGTTAGCATAGCATGTCGCACCCAGATTTGTCAACCCAGCAGGTGTCTCTGGGGATGCACGAAGATCATCTGAAGGATCAGGACCAAGAGCATTGACCACTTCGGATGTCTTCTGCCATAACCCAGATTTGCGACTACTATTTGATGATGGAATCAATCCACAAAAGCAATTGGGATTATCTTTGGTGTTGACACGACATCCTTGGCAAGCAGGCTTCCATATCATGTACAGCTGATTAACATCATCTTCTGTCACCTGGCTAGTAGATAGAACATTTCTGCAAAGCAGACAACATAAAATACCAACTAATAAATAAAATAAACAAACAAGTACACAAACAAGAGATAATAAATAAGTTGGGTTATCCTTGAAAGACATTATAAGTTGCTTAGGTCCAGTGTTCAAATATTCAGCTATTACAGTATTTATGTCACTCCAAAAGAAAGCAAAAGAGCAAAACATGTTGAAGTTGAAATTATACACTTGAGTTAGGGGCTTATCAGGAAAACACAAGAATTGGGTATAGTAGTTTATTTTTTCTATGAAGATCACAAAAGGGGTAAGAGTATGAATCTCTCAGCTCAATAATTGAGCTGCCTATGTAACACTAGATTTTAAGAAACATCAGTAAGGGATGATCTTATTTGCACCTTTTTCACATTGAGCACCAAAACGGGCCTGATCACGAATCTTGGCTAGGAACTAGGATTACTCAATTGAACCCTTTTCAATTCTTTAATCTCAGTGACTACACTCTGTTATTATCAAAAAAAAAATATTATATTGAACATTGATCCAACAAGAGATTTGAAATTTGTTAAACAGAATCAAACAACTTTTAACTCAACTGTGTTCTTTTTAGATGAAGTAATTACTTATTGATATTGTGGGAAACTCCATGTAGAAGAAGCATACCCTGTATCTTGATTCAATATGTTGTACTAATTTTTTTATAACCTCAGTATGTTGTACTAATAAATGACTGAAAGTTATGAAATGACAACAACAGCATAATCTTCTACCATTCACCATTAACAGAAAGATCAGAAAGGGATTTGCCTTGAAAAACACCTAAAAATCTCAAAAAGTGCAGGATATTGGATCAATAAAATCAGCTCAGCCCTCAAACTGCAACATTAAATCAGTAGATTTCTCCTCCACCAAAGATAGACCAAGAAAGAAAATTTGAAAGAAGAACACTGCTGTAAAACCATAAAATCCTTTTATACCCAAAAGAGTGAGCGAGCCAAAATGGTTATTCCAGGTTGCTCAAGTTACACGCCAGGAAAACGTTGGAAACTCGATCAAAAATGAGTAAAATATCATTGAGCATAAATAAATTTGTAATACATCCAGAAAACATAACAACAACAATCAATATGAGAATAATTCACCTGAAAATTTCCGCAGCGGACTCAGCATAATCATCGGGTCTATTCCTTTTACCTTTACTGCGAGTATTCGGCCGATGATGCCCCATCTTACAGCAGAAAAAATTCAATCGGCACAAAATCGGCAATTCAGTTTCTATTGAGCTTCTGATCAACAATAAAATCGTCTAGTTTCGGAAAACCTATTCTAAAATCTCGAGAAATAATGAGTCTTCGAGTGCATCGAAATTCATAACCCTTGAGAATTCAAGCTCGATTTTTGGTCGTACCTGAGAGTTTTTGGAGTTTTTTAGGGTTTTTTAAATATATTTTTATTTGAGGGGGGGAAAGTCTCTCCAGTTTCTCTTCCTTTTTTT
>JACEIK010001407.1:149630-160552 GCA_018107945.1 Datura stramonium
CAAATTGATATAAGAATAAAAGTTGTACTAAATTCTTCGGTTCAACCCAACTTTTGATATTATTAATAAATTTTAGAGGAATCAAATTTTCCTCTAAATCAGCTCCATAACTCTGAGTTTTGCAATTACTTCTTTTGTTAGTATGATCTTCATCTGAAGTAGTAACAAAATTCATAAACAATTATATTCAAAAAGTCAAAAACTAATGAATAGCGTCATATGTTTGATGCAGCCTCAAAGAGAATATTCATGTTGAAGTCCGTTTTTTATTTCAAATTAGCTAACTTCATTGAGAGAACGAGAATATAGGTAATTCATAATAAATATAACATACAAAAACATATCATAATAATAAGAACACAAGGAAAGAGAACCACAAATAAGTCATATGCATACATTAAATAGTCGGTCATGAATTCTCCAAACATTTTTTTGAAAATATCAGCAACCCGAATAACTAAAACCTATCGTTTTAAGTACAAATGTAAAATATTATCTAAATATACTCTTGCTAAGCTGATAATAATTACAAGGTAATGTTTCTGCACAAATGTAACATTCTTCACATTCAGTGTCATACGTAATTAAACAAAATAAGAATAGGATTGCTAAGAGAATAAACACTTTAATTTTGAAAGCAAGCAAGTGAAGTGTAGAATTATGATAGATAGGTTGGAATTAAGAAGTTTAAAACCTAGGGAAAGACAGATAGAACAACTCTTTGAAAAATACTGCCCAATGATCCTGTAAAGCATGACGCTTCTGCAATCTGCAGTTTTAACCAATTTTCACAGAGAAAATCTGTTGTCACTAGAAATGCAAGTTTAAAATCAAGATTAGTTACTTAGTAAATCGAAATAAGTTTTTCACAAAATAAAAGGTAAATATAAGCTTTATGTCTAATACAAGTATATCTACAGTAAAATGTGTATTTAATTTATGTATGCTTTCACATTAAAAAGTCATAAGAGTATAAGCTCCTATAATATTTCTCTTTTAATAAGAATATTAGTTTACATCCATTACCTTAAAAAAATATCCAATCCATCCAGTTAGTGACCAAAAAATATAACCAAGGCACAAGGTGCCATAACTAATCAGTTTAGCAGTAGACAAAGAGAAATTGAATTACAAAAGGAGTAATTAGTGTTGGCAAATAACATCTCAAATCAATTAAAGAGAGGGCAGATTAAGGTGACAAATGATACACCATTGTTTAGGGGAACACGATAGCATCACTTTTATCAAGTGAAAAAAATTAGAAGGACAAGCAATTTGCCTGAGAAGTATAACCCCAAGGGTGAATGACAATGAAGGAAATTGTATCTAAGTTAGTCGTTATGCCAAAGCACAAATAATAACAGTCTCACAATTATAAATTGATGCAGCCTAATTCTTCAAATTTTACTATGCTGCCATTATGTAATAACAACAAACAATTAAGCTTTCACGAGGGAGCAGAATTTTGATAAACATCATTCCTTTGTGAAGTATAAATATAAGAAAGAAGAGAAGAAGAATTGCAGAGGAATATATGAGAATGACAGGCTACAACCGTAAAGGACAGTAAATGAAAGCTCATAAAGATACTGTAAAGGAGGTAAAAAGTCATTATGTCATACTAAACGGCTATTTCAAGTTGATATAGAAATGTGGTTTGTAATAAATTCTTTAGCACGACCTGATTTTTGATATTCTTAATAGATTTAGAGGAATCAAATTTTCTTCCAAACCAACTTCATAACTTCAAAATTCAATTTCTGCAGAACTCCACAAATAGAAAAAATTAAAAACGTTTGAAAGAGTCAAAGGTGAATATAAAAAAATGATTATCTCCGCTAAATGAATCATTGAAAGTTTCAAGAGTAACCTCTGTAGGCCCTCACTTTGAACGTTACATCTTGTTTATAAAGTTATAAATAATCAGTATACAAGAGGGAGCGGTGAATTAATCAACTTGAAAGACACGAATAAGTGAAGCAATTTACAAAATAATTAGATAAATTTATACAACAGTTGAAATTAGAAAGCACAAATCAGATATATTAGCTTTGCTCACAATTGTTGACCGAGAGAATGGATACTTGATCACAGAGAGAATAGCCAAAATCTGGAATGAGATCAACGCGAAATTTAGGCAATAACTGATTCGATTAAGCAAATTGAACAATAATGATTTAATCAGAAAATAAAAATGCTAATAAATTATTCAATTACCAAGAACACTCATACCCAGGTAAACATCGAGAAACAAAACAAAAAAAGAAACAAAACAAAAAAAGATCCAAAAGAAAAACTTCACAGAGCAAGCCCACTTATACCCAAAAAATCAAAAATAAATCAGAGATACAATTATAGTCAGAATGAATTTGTACTATTAGTTTAGGAGATAGGGAAGTAAGTAATTATTTACTGATAAAGAGAAAATTTATGCCAGGCATTTAAACTGAGAGAGATAAATTCTTAAAAAGGAAGATAAATTATTGAAAGAGAGACGGCTCTCTTTTGCTGGCAATTACTAAGAGCTGTGTGCAACATCTTTTGAATTTCCTATTAAAACACCAAATTTATTTATTTATTTTTAGTCTATTACAATGAAAGAGAAATTGCAAAAAAAGAGGAAGAAAAAATAGATAAATTTTAAATTAATTATATGATTCTCTGCTCTTGGGAGAAGTTCAGTAAAAAACTAAACTCATCCCTGTCAAATTGGAAATATTTTTCACTTTCAAAAAATCTAATATAGACATAAACATAGTAGCTTATCACGACCCAAATGACCTTGATTGGCACCCACACTAACCCCCGGTGGCCGAACAAACAATTCTCAATAATTACCCCGACATCAAACATTCAAAAAGAAATAAGAGTCTATATTAAAACGAAATGAATCATCAGTAACAATAACAATCCTCTTAAAAAACAACAAAATGATAATCCCAAGATCTGAAGTCATTGCGCCAAGCATCTATGTACAGATTTAAAATATCCGGAAGAGAGACATCTTCAGTGGAGGAGTGGGATTGCCCGTCTAGCGACTGTTCACCTTTCACGAGAACTGCTGCTACTTATAGATGGGGATGAAAAGAGTTTTCTGGATCATATTATGCACTCAGAATAGAAGTGTGGGAGTAGGGTCAGTACAAAACACGGTCCTGATAGGCATCATCGGCGGATCTTACATAACAACATATAGTCTTGCAACAACAATATAAAACCAGTCTCAAACATCATAGATAAGTACAGCAACACAACAAGTGCACTAGTTCTACACAAGTGATAACCGACTTGCTCACTAGATCGGGCCTTCCGTTGCAACGGTCACTTGACCGCTACAACGGTCTCGCCGCAGCGGAATAAGTTCCGCTGCAGCGACACTGCTCGAGGCAGTAGCTCAATTTAGTTGCACCTTCATCAGTCCACAGTTTTCAGCAGTTCACACATTCTATATTTCATTCAGATGTGACACAAGTTTTGACATGAATTAATAACAACTCATCATACACATGCAGTTTAAAGCATTTCATCACAAAAAAAGATCAACTCGACATTCATAATCATTAATCTGTATCACAACTTAGGATCTTTTTCACTCTCTTGTTTCAATTACAATTACAGGATCATCAATTCCACTCAACCACTTAGCATACACTCATTTCAAACTTTCACAAGTTACACACATCATAAAATAGAACAAATGGTGACATGTCGGGCACACGCCTCTGCCATATCACCATAAAAACTTCGTCATCAAAATCAATGTACACACATGATAGGAGGTGTTAATTCTGCCCTTTCAGTATGACCTACAAGGGACTCTAGAAATTCATGTATTGTACTGATGTAGTACCCCGCTCCCACTCATATGCTCGTCCGGATGCTCCCATCGGGTACGAGTCATTTAACTAATATTGCTCGCCCCAATGCGCCCTCTGGCACGAATCTCTCATCTTAGGATATTATTACTATCCTTAACTATTCTCATTCAACTAAATATACATGGTGAATTCTTTAAACACTCAGGAGTTTACAATCTACTCCCTCACTTGCATAACTACAAACCATCAAACATCTCAATAACAATGTAAAGGAACTTCACTTAATCATTCAACACAATTTCATAACAGTCCACATACCACATCATATCTACATTACTTCTACAGTTCATTCAATAATAAAGCTTCATGACAGGTAATGCCCGCAAACCAATCACATATCATCATTGCACGAAACATATATGCCATTTAATAGGGTCTATTTCCCTTAAACCATAAGTTGTCTCGATTTTTGGTTACGAAAGTCAGCTACTCCGTAGGAGCCTTGCCCTTTCTCAACGCCTCGAAAAGTTCGAAATCTACAACAATAATATAGAGTAATTTCATTATTTACTCTTCAAATAAAGATTTTAGAAGTTCAAACCCTTCCCTTTAGGGCACTTTTAGAAGCAAACCCCCAATTTCACCTAGTTCTAGGTCCCAATTCCCGCGTAACCCATGTTCTCAAGCAAGTAAACCTCGGGGAATGATCAATACTCCTTAAACTTCTAATCAATCCACCCTATAAACTCCCCATGATCCAGTCCTAGTCTATCAACCTAGAATTTCTTAGCATTAGAAAATACCATTAAAAAGCCACCCTACGATCCTAGGGTGTTGAGAAATCGAATAGGGGAAGGGATTGTCTAGAGACTTACCTTGGGGAAGAAGTTCAATAGCTCTGGGGGGAGAAATCGCGTACAGAGTTTCAACTTTCATATTTTGGAAATAATGGGGTATAACCCCAGAAATCTCACTTAAACCCACTTTCTGATTTCCGTCGTCTACGACAGCGGTCACATTTTCGCTGCAGCGGACCCGCAATAGCAGTCAGGAAATCGCTATAGTGAATCTGGCGGTTAATTCCCCAATCCGCTATGGGGGGGGTCTTCGACCGTCACCACGGTCTCGCTGTAGCAGGAAATCTACCGTTGCAGTGGTCCCCCGAAACCAGTATCTCCCCTAAAATTCATCTTTTAACACTTAGCTCAATTCTCCTCAGATTTTTGCCTTTTTCGAGAGTCCTAAATCTGTTCCCCTCATAAAGACATACGGATCATTACATCAGTAACCAATTAAATCATTGTTCATCCCCGAAAGGTCTACATAAAAGCAAGGAAAAGAATGTATTAAATTCTACAAATAATTGAGGATATTTGATCCGCATATCGGCCTCGGTCTCTCAAGTGGCTTCCTCTACAGGACGATTCTTCCATCGGACCTTTAACGTCGCAATTTGCTTTGATCTCAACTTGCAGACCTCCCTAGCCAATATCGCCACCGGCTCTTCCTCATAGGACAAGTTCTCATCTAGTAGAATGAATGCCATTTGATAATATATGATCCATCCCATGGTACTTCTTCAACATGGAAACATGGGAAGTTGGATGTACTCCCGACAGTCCTGGCAAAAAGGCTAGCTCATAAGCTACCTCTCCCATTCGTCATAGGATCTCAAATGATCCAATGTACCTCGGGCTAAGCTTGCTCCGTTTACCGAACCTCATTACCCCTTTCATGGGAGATACTTTGAGCAAAAGTTGTTCTCCCTCCATAAACTCCATATCTTGCACTTTTTTGTCTACTCTGAGCAGCTACTAGAAGTTTTTGAATTGTCCGAACTTTCTCCAAGGATTCCTTCAGCAAATCGGTCCCCCAAGGTCTACTTCAAACGCATTAAACCACTCTACTTGAGACCTGCATTTCCTCCCATACAGAGTTCCAAATGGCGCCATGCCAATGTTTAAGTGATAGATGTTGTGCTCGAGTGGTAGCTGTTGTTATAGGCGAACTCTGCCAAGGTAGAAATTTATCCCAATGGCCCCTAAAATCTATAACACAAGTCCAGAGTGTGTCCTCCAACACTTGGATGGTCCTTTCTGATTGTCCATCTGTCTGAGGATGAAAGGTTGTGCTCAAGTCCAACTTGGGGCCTAACTCTGCCTGCAAGGTCCTTTAGAAATGAGAGGTGAACTGAGTACCTCTGTTAGACACAATTGACACAGGCACCCCGTGCAACCGAATCACTTCCTTCACATACAGCTTGGCCAACTTCTCGACATTATAAGTCACTTGGACAGGCAAGAAATGAGCAGACTTGGTCAATCTGTCCACAATGACCTAAATGGAGTCAAACTTTTCTAAAGTCTTTGGAAGACCAACTACAAAATCCATAGCTATCCTCTCCCATTTCCACTCGGGGATAGGCATCCTCTGAAGTAACCCCCCAGGCTTATGGCGTTCGTATTTCACCTGCTGGTAATTTAAACACTGAGCAACATGCTCTATAATGTCTCTCTTCATCCTGTCCCACCAATAGTGGTGATTCAAATCATGGTACATTTTGGTGGCTCCAAGGTGAATGGAGTACCTCGAGTTGTGAGTTTCTGCCAAAAGAGTCTTAATTAGTTCACCAACTCGGGGAACACACATGCGTCCTTTATCCTCAGCACCCCTTCGCCATTTAGCACTGTTTCCTTTGCTTCTCCCCACTAGGCCTTATCTCTAATTTTACCCAACTTCTCATCCTCGAATTGTCTTGTCTTTATTTCCTCCAACAAAGATGACTTAGACTCCATGCTATCTAGTAACCCACCTGTTTCTGTCAAAGATAGCCTTACCAAACTATTGCCAGCGTCTGAACTTCTCTGGTCGCCGGTCACTGAGTAGCTTCTAAGCAAGCTAGACTACCTAACCTCACTGCCTTCCGAATCAATGCATCTACCACTATGTTAGCTTTTTTGGGGTGGTATAAGCTACATTATAGTCATTGAGCAGTTCCATCCACCTTCTTTGTCTCAAATTGAGATCCTTCTGGGAAAACGCATACTGCAGGTTGCAATGATCTGTGAATACTTCGCAACGAGCCCTGTACAAGTAGTACCTCTAGATTTTCAGCATGAACACCACTGCTGCTGGCTCTAGGTCATGCGTGGGGTAAATCTTTTTATGAACCTTCAACTACCTTGAAGCATAAGCAACGACTTATCCTTCCTACATTAATATAACACCCAACCCAAACCGTGAGGCATCACAATAAATAACGAAATCTTTACCTTCCACCGGTAATGCCAGGATAAGTGTCGTGATTAACAGAGTCTTGAGTTTCTGAAAACTTTCTTCACACTCCTCAGACCATTGAAAAGGTACATCCTTCTGGGTCAACTTTGTCAGCACTAAAGAAATGGATACAAAACTCTTCACAAACCGACGGTAGTAACTGGCCAATCCCACGACCCTTCAGATTTTAGTCATAGTAGTAGGCCTAGCCCAGTTTCTGAACGCCTACACCTTCTATGTATCCACTTTGATTCCCTCCTTAGAGACCACATGCCCTAGAAAAGACACCGACTCCAGACAAAACTCACACTTAGAGAATATGGCGTATAGTTGCTTCTCCTTCAGTAACCCAACACTATTCTCAGATAATTCTCATGCTCTTGCTTGGTCTTAGAATACACCATGATATCATCAATAAGAATAATTACAAAGGAGTCTAAGTAAGGTTTGAAGATACCATTCATTAGGATCATAAACGCAGCTGGGGCATTAGTGAGTCCGAACGACATGACCAGAAACTTGTAATGCCCATGCCTGGTCCAGAAGGCTGTTTCGGGAATATCCTCAGCCCGAATCTTTAGTTGGTGGTAACCCGACCTCAAGTCAATCTTTGAAAACATAGCCGCTCCCTGTAACTGATCAAATAAATCATCTATTTGAACCTTCTTTTACACAAACAAGACCGGAGCGTCCCATAGAGAGACACTCAGCCTAATAAACCCTTTACTAAGCAACTCTTGCAACTGTTCCTCTAGGTCTCTCAACTCAGCAAGTGCCATTCGGTACAGAGGAATAGAGATGGGTCGAGTCCCTGGCTCTAAATCTATACAAAAATCAATATCACGGTCCGGCGGCATGCCGGGCAGATCCGCCGGGAACACCTCTAAAAACTCAAAAACTACCGGGATTGACTCTATGGAAGGACCCTCAGAACTAGTATCCCGAATATACGCTAGATACGCTGAACAACCCCGCTCTTTCAACTTACGGACACGAATATAAGAGATGAGTTTCTTAGAAGCATGGCTACAATTCCCTTTCAACTCCAATCTGGATGACCCCGGGCCCCATATAGTGATGCTCTTAGCATGGCAATCTAGAAAGACATGGTAAGGGGATAACCAGCTCATTCCTAAAATCACATCAAAATTAACCATGTCCAGGATCACTAAGTCTACCAGAGGGTAAAACCCCATGAAATCAATAATATAATCACAAACAACCCTATTCACCACCACAGAATCCCTAACAGGAGTACACACATGGATGGGAGTACCAAGTACATCATAAATAAGATCCAAACCTAATGCAAAATAAGCAGACACATAGGAAAATGTATAACCCAGACCAAACAATGCAATAGCCATTTTGTCGGACACGAAGATTGTACCTGAATAACAATGTCTGAAGCCTCTGCCTCGGGCCTACCAGGAAAAGCATAAAAGTGGGTCTGGTTACCTGCCTATGAATCGCCCCGATTGTGTTGTGCCACCCCTCTAACTGACTGGGTGCCACCCCTACTCACCTGAGCACCTCCTCTACTCGGCTAAGCACCACCTATGATGCTAGCTGACTACCTTACCCAAGCTGTGGACGATCTCTATTGAATGTACTACCTCCTCTTCCAGCAGGGACCGGAGCTCGAGGAGATGGGTGCGGAATGATCTATCCGCCCTAGCTAAACCTGGGACACCATCGGTGAATGTGGACATACTCCCCATACTCGTGGCATACCTTCTCTATCACTAGCCTCTGGACTGAAAAGTAGAAGTAGGACGTGCCCCGAAGTCTAAGCGGACAAGCTGAGTACCCCTGACTGTACCTGCTGGTCAGGGAGNATGATTGAATAGGATGCCCAGAGAAACCCTGCGGTACCGAAGTCCTAGCAACAGGACCACTGTAGGAATCCACCCTCCAAGCCTTCTTCTCGGCATTCTTTGCATAGCCCTCATGTTTCACGCCCTCTATATTCTTCACATATTCAACCACCTCCTAAAAAGTTTTACTTGAGGAGACCATCTAGAGAGCTAATAACTGGAGATCCACATTTAGTCCCTTAACAAACTGCCTGATCCTCTCTTCCTCTATGGTCAGTAGGGGTAAAACATACCTGCATAGTGAATGGAATCGGGGCTCGTAGGCTGCAATAGAAGAGTTTCCCTGCTCGATGGTAGTGAACTCATCCTGTCTCCTATCTCTCAAGGTACGGGTTACATATTTCTCCAGAAATGTGGAGTAGAACTGGGTCCAAGTCAATGATGGTGACCCTGTTGATCTGCACTCTAGAAAAGCTCTCTACTAGAGCTTTGCATCACCCATCAGTTGAAAGGTGACGAACTCCACACCGTACTTCTCCACCGCCCTCATCTTATGGAGCCTCTCGTGGCAGTCTATAATAAACTCATAGGCATCTTCTGCCTCAGTCCCATAAAAAGTGGGAGGCTTCATCTTGGTGAACCTCCAGAACAAACATGCTCCTCCCCTATCATCACAGGCCCAACCATCGACCTGGGGAACATGACTTCCTCGACCCATTCCTCTGCCGCAGACTGCTACTGCTGGCTCTGGTGCTACGTCTCTGGCTCCGTTAGCTCGTGTTCTCACCATCCGTAGGAGAAAGAAATAAGAGTTGTTAGATACCAATTTGGATCACCAGATACCAATTGGAATCAAGTAATCGCACAAAAGGAAAGAAAAAAAGGAGTTTTCCTAAAGTCTTACAGCCTCTCGAAGATAAGTTATGAACGTTTTCATGAGATTCTACAAGATATGTCTTAGTGCAATGAGACCGACAAACCTAGAGCTCTGACACCAACTTTTTCAAGATTGGNCCGACATCAAACATTTAGAAAGAAATAAGAGTCTATATCAAAACAAAATGAATCATCAGTAGCGATAACAATCCTCTTAAAAACACAACAAAATGATAATTCCAAGATCTGAAAGTCACTGCACTAAGAGTCTATGTATAGAACTAGGAATCATAAGTCTAAACAAATAAAGATTTAAAATGTCCAGAGGAGAAACATCTTCAACAGAGGAGTGGGACTGCCCATCCAGCGACCGCTCACCTGTCACAAGAACTGCTGCTGCTTATAGGTGGGGATAAGAGGAGCTTCCTGGATCCTATTCTGCACTGGGAATAGAAGTGCAAGAATAGGGTCAGTACACAACACGGTACTAGTAGGCATCATCGGCCGACCTTACATAATAACTTATAGTAGTGCAACAACAATATAAAACTAGTCCCAAACATTATACATAAGTATGGTAACACATCAAGTGCACTAGCTCTGTACAGGTGAAAACCGGCCTGCTCATCGGATTGGGCCTTCCATTGCAGCGATCACTTTACCGCTACAGCGGTCTCACTACAGCCGAGTAAGTTCCGCTGCAACGACAATGCTCGAGGTAGTAGCTCGACTTAGCTGCACCTTCATCAGTCCATAATTTTTAGCAGTTCACACATTCTATATTTCATTCAGATGTGACACAAGTTTTGAAATGAATTAAAACAACTCATCATAATATGCAGTTTAAAACATGTCATCATAAAAGAGATCAACTCGACATTCATAATCATTAACCTGTATCACACTTAGGATCTTTTCCACTCTCTTCGTTTTAATTACAATTACAGGATCATTAATTCCACTCAACCACTTAGCACATACTCATTTCAAACTTTCATAAGTTACACACACATTATAAAATAGAACAAATGGTGACATGTGATCTGGGGCATATTTATATGCCCGAGTGATACTCAAATGCATCGTTTTTGCCTTGTTTATCCAACAATGTTTGTACATTTGCATGTAAATTGTA
>JACEIK010001407.1:233033-243097 GCA_018107945.1 Datura stramonium
ATATATTATTAGATTCAACAATCAATTCATTAACTCTCTTTTACATCTTGTCTCGTTGTAGCGGGGATTTGTCTGCTGTAACGGTCTTGTAGCAACGGGAATTTGCCTAATCCAGCGGTACCCTTCTTAGGCAGTAACTTGATATCACCGACACTTCTCTATTTCAACACCCTTTTTAAAACTGTGATCCCCTTATGCATTACCTATTTCAATTACCATTAACTAAGTCCATTCTTGTCACCTAAGATTCATTTATTGACCCAACAATACTTTAAAGGCGCCGATTATCTATTTATTTAGCAATCATTAATCATCAATAACCCATATTATCATATAAAATTCCTAATTTTATACCTTATTTAAGGGACCATTGCCACAATCAATACTACCCAACACGAAGCATTATTAACATGAATACCCATTACAAGGAACCAATGACAAAATCAACTTATCTCGATTGATTTATAATTAGTCAAATCAGGCAATTAACCACGGAATATGTGTCACTACAATAACATACAATCATCAACAACATTCAAGTAATACAAGTAATTTATCAACTATAAAACAACCAATCATTTTCATGCCCCGAGTCTAGACCCCAGACGTGGTTGACACTTAGACCACATAGTGATCCAAGTGAACCGTTAGCCTAACTTATTACTAACTGAGAATACAATCAAGCATGGAGGAAGTAAAAACTGTATGGGCTCAATATAATAAAATAAGATTTATTAATTGTAACTGAAAATAATGTTATAAAGTGACATTATTGACTCAACTCTAACTCTATCTATGAAGCCTCTATTGTTACGCCCCGGGTCTATACCCTGGACGGGACACAGTACTTGGAGTCACAAGTAACCCCAAGTCAACCCATGGTCTATCATAACACTAGCATTCTAAGTAAAAACATAGAGGAAGATTTAAAATAATAACATAAAACATTTACGAAGAAGAACTAAGTCAGAAGTTTTATACAACTGAAACAAAGCTATAAATATGAAAATTCTGTCTGCGTCTGAAAGTCATCTATCTGATGAGTTGCTGGGAAAAGCCCCCAGCTAACTCTAAATCTAATTGAAAGAAAGTATAACTAAAAACAAATGATCCTCGTCCTCAAAAGATGAGGACTCACCGATGATGTAGCTGAAAACTTCTGAGAGAGATTTGCTAATGGTGCTGGGACTGAGACCTGCAGTTGTATCATAAAACGATACAACATAAAAGGTATGCATCACTACTTTTATTGTACTGAGTAAGTGAGAGAAACCATAACATGGAGAATAAAACAACTGAACTGGAAAGCATGCAATGACCAACTGAAATACTGAAACTGAATAATTGTGGTATATTGAGATAGTCAAAATGACCCTGTCTGATAGTCAAAGACATGTCCTAAAACTGAGATACTAATCTGAAATACTGTACTGCACTGATTTGAATTGAATAATCTGAGACTGAACTGAGCTGACTAGTGGGAGAGTCTATAACCGACATATAACTACGTGAGCTAGTAGTGGAGTCTGATGTATACACCCCACCGGTAGGACCCAATATACCTTACCAGGGTATAAAGGCATGAACTGAGTGATCACGGGTCTAGGACATAAGGCCAATAAAATGTAACCTACGGTGGCAACGTAGTTTTGGGAACCTGGGTGCGCTGGAACCCCGGTCCACTCGGTGCTAAGTCCTACTACCATTGGATAGTCTTAGACTGACTATTAAGCTGATAGCTTGAAACTGGGGCCCAAGACTAAGTCAGGAATACCTATCTGGAGGTACCCTGAGAGTCTTATCAGACCGCATTCTGTAACTAGTGTACTAAGACTGGTCAGAGCTGCTTATCTGGAAGCGTCGTAACCATCTAAAGAACAAATTGTAATCTGAAACTGTGGTCCTAAGGATGATCAGAGCTGCTTGTTTGGAAGTGTCATGCCGCCTAAAGAACCACTAAAATCTGATACTGAGTCTAGTTTTGATAACTGGGAGGTATCACGGACACCTCAAGGATTAACTATAGTCAAACTGATCAGCTGACATTTCTGTATTATAGCGGATATGCTAATAATTAACTAAGACTGGACTAACAATCATCTGACTTAATTCTCAAGATTTTCTAGTAATATGGGAAACCCAACTGATAAAATCAAGCCACAAGGAATAAGTTGTCCAACAGGCAAAATTCTAGTTTACTAAATTCAAAGCTAGGGCTAAAACCATCCTTACAAGAATAAGTATTAACATGATAACTAGGTAGTGAAAATATGACAACAATCAACATAGACCATGTTCCACATGGTATAAACGAAGTTTGACATATCATTTATTCATATTCGAAAGTTCAGGGCTAGAACTGATAGAGAAGATAGAGTAGATTTTTGAGGACACAAGGGAAGAAGTATCCCCTTGTTGAATTCCCACATACCTGATGATGGAAATCCCTGAGAGAATCCCTTGAAAATCTAAGGAGAATTCGATTGCCCTAGCTTCTGTTCTGAGTCTTCTTGAGAGAATTCTACGTTCTAACTTTTGAGGGGATATGAGAAATGAAATAAACCATCAGTTACCCTTCTAAAACCCATGATTGAAGCCCAAAATGACATAGTTCAGAGTTTAGGAGTTTAGGAAATTACGTAAAACTCCCTAGGAAATTCGCAGGAAAAAGGACCTTGCCAGTCCCCACGAGGCACTCCACGAGTCGTGAGGTCAGGGACGACTCTTGATTCCCAATCGTGATGTGCACTGGAAATTTTGTACATATTCCCAACCTACAAACGACTGACTTCACGAGTTATCAGGAGACCTAACGACTTGTGATGTCTCCCGTTGCCACTGAACTAAAATTCCTCTTCAGGGGTCACCACGGGCTACTAGACGATTCGTTACCGATGGCCACGACTCGTGGTCACCTCCCGTAGTCCTTACTGCCGAAACCAACCTGGGGGTCACCACAGGCGACACCACGACTCGTGATGTCCCAAACGAGTCATGGTGAGGACCCGTTAAGTGCACTGCCTAAATTTTCCAGCTTTCAGTCAACCCTTGACCACGAATCACATAACGACTCTTGGTGTTGACTACGACTAGTGGTCACCCCCGTGGTTGCTCAATTTGCCAATTTTTCAACCATGTTCGGACCCTTCTCCATGAGTCACTCCATGACTCGTGGCCTACCCCACGAGTCACAGGATGAATCGTTCTGTGACCTGGTGTAAAAAATTATGTTTTCTCCGTTTCAACTCCCGGGTATGAACTTAGGGTTTTCGAGACATTACAATATCTCCCCCTTGGGGACATTAGTCCTCGAATGTTGGAAAACACACAGAAAAGTAGAGAATTGCAATCATTACACTCAAATACTGGTCATGAAATCTTAAAACTAACAGAATAACTACCTCCGAACTGAACTGAATCCACGAATCATGCACACATTCCTTAACATGAAAGAAACTGGGACACATGGATTGAACCTGTAACTGAATATAGTTCTTAGGGAGAAAATTGATACCATAAACTGAAATTGAGCTGGAAGGAAATAAGTGTGGGTATCTAGCCATCATATCTACTTCGGCTTCCCACATAGTTCCTTCTACATGCTGATTTCTCCATAAGACTTTGACTGGAGCTACTTCTTTGTTCCTCAACTTAAGAACCTGATGGTCAAAGATCTGAACTGGGACCTTTTCTAAGAGAGACTATCTTTCAATTCCACACTGTCTAGTGGCACAATTGAAGTTGGATCACCGATGCACTTCTTCAATAGTTGACACTTGGAATACTGGGTGCACAGATGCCAACTCTGAAGGTAATTCTAGCTCATAGGCTACATTGCCAATTCGCCTCAGAATTCTATAGGGTCCCAATATCTCAGACTGAGTTTTCCTTTATTCCCAAATCTCATCACCCCTTTCATGGGTGAAATTTTTAGATAAACCCAGTCATCCACTACAAACTCTAATTCTCTTCTCCTCACATCAGCATAAGATTTTTGACGGCTCTGAACTATTTTCAATCTTTCTCGGATGAGCTGTACTTTTTGCATAGCTTCATGGACTGAGTCTGGCTCAATTAGAGTAGCTTCACCACCTCAAACCACCCTATAGAATATCTATACCTCCTACCATATAATGCCTCAAACGGGACCATCTGTATACTGGAGTGGTAGCTGTTGTTGTACACAAACTCGATAAGAGGCAAGTGATCATCCCAACTACCCTTGAAATTGATCACGCATGCCCTTAACATATATTCTAAGGTCTGGATAGTCTGCTCAACTTGTCCATCTATCTGCGGGTGAAAAGCTATGCTAAGCTTGATCTGGGTACCGAGTCCCTTCTGAAAAGACTTCCAGAAATGAGAGATGAACTGGATACCTCTATCTGAAATAATGGAAAATGGAAACCCCATGAAGTCTGACCAACTCCTGGATATAAAGCCTGGCATAATCCTCAGCTGAGTCTGTAGTTTTAACTAGGAGGAAGTATGCTGACTTAGTCATTCGGTCTACTATCACCCAGATTGAGTCATGCTGCCGATGAGTACGGGGTAGACCTGTAATATAATCCATATTTACTTCTTCCCACTTCCATGTGGGTATGCTGATACCTTGAGTCATACCTCCCGGTCTCTGGTGTTCCACCTTAACTTGCCGGTAGTTTAGGCACTTAGCTACAAATTCTGCGATGTCTCTCTTCATGCCGTTCCACCAGTAAATATCCCATAAATAATGATACATCTTAGTAGCACCTAGGTGGATAGAATATCTCGAATTTTGTGCTTCATCTAGTATCTGCTATCTTAAATCACCCACATCCGGTATGCACAAACTACCCTGGTAATGGAGTACACCATCTCCCCCTTGGGAGAAAGCCTCCACCTCTTTTCTGAGAACCGCCTCCTTCAGCTTAAGTAGTATGGAATCTTCATCCTGCCTTAACTTAACTTTAACTACCAACGAGGAATTTGATCCACTCTGCACCACTACTCAGCCCTCAACTGTATCAACCAACTGCACTCCCAACCGGGTTTAGCTGTGATTATCCTTAGCTAGTTACTTTTTGCTCTCTTCAACATGAGCCACACTCCCCATAGACACTCTGCTTAAGGCATCAACCACTACATTGGCTTTTCCCAGGTGATACAACACGCTCATGTCATAGTCCTTCAGTAGCTCCAACCACCTTCTCTAATGAAGATTTAGATCTTTCTGAGTGAACACATACTGAAGGCTCTTGTGATATATGAAAACATCCACGTGAGCCCCGTACAGGTAGCGCCTCCTTATTTTCAATGCAAACACCACCACATCCAACTCCAGGTCGTTAGTCGGATAGTTCTTTTCGTCAACCTTGAGCTGTCTTGAGGCGTAAGCTATCACCTTACCCCGCTGCATCATAACGCAATCGAGTCCAACTCTGGAAGCGTCGCAATACACTAGAAACCCATCTGTTCCTTCTAGTAAGGTCAAAACTGGAGTGGTAGTGAGTCGAGTTTTTAACTCCTGGAAACTCTTCTCACATGCATCTGACCACCGAAATTTTACCTTTTTATGAGTCAACTTAGTTAGAGGGGATGCAATAGAGGAAAAACCTTCCACAAACCGTCGGTAATAACCGACTAGACCCAAGAAACTTCTGATTTCGGTTGGGGAGGTAGGTCTAGGCCAGTCTCACCACTGCTATCTTTTGAGGATCCACCTGAATACCTTCACCCAAGACCCCGTGACCAAGGAAAGTATAGACTTAAACCAGAATTCGCATTTGCTGAACTTAGCGAACAACTGACAGTCTCTGAGTGTTTGTATCACTATCCTCAGATGGTTAGCATGTTCTTCCTCACTTCTGGAGTATACTAGAATGTCGTCAATAAATACAATGACGAGCATGTGTAGATATGGCTTGAAAACCCTGTTCATCAGGTCCATGAAAGCTGCGGGGGCATTAGTCAGTCCGAAGGACATAACCGCAAATTTGTAGTGACCATACCGAGTTCTGAAAGCTGTTTTTGGTATGTCACACTCTCTGACTCTTAGATGATGATACCCCGACCTGAGATCTATCTTGGAGAAACAACTGGCTCCCTTAAGCTGATCAAATAAGTAGTCAATCCTGGGTAGGGGATACCGGTTCTTGACTGTGACCTTTTTCAGTTGACAGTAATGGATGCACATTTTGAGGGTACCATCTTTCTTTCACACAAATAGTATTGGAGCACCCCAGGGAGGGATGCTGGGTCTGATAGAAGCTTTGTCAAGAAGGTCTTTTAGCTGCTCCTTCAACTCCTTAAGCTCAGCTGGAGCCATTCTATAAGGAGGGATGGAGATGCGCTGAGTATCTGGAAGAATAGTTGGGGTCCCGGAGCTGGAATCTTTGACCCAAAATAGATGATAAATACACCCTCTGGAAATAAGCTTTCTGACCTTAAGGTAGGAAATAAACCGACCCTTAGGCACTGAACTACTGCCTGTCAACTCTAAAGATGGCTCATTAGGGAACTGAAACTTGATGACCCTAGTTCTACAGTCAGCTGAGGTATAACCGGAATGTAACCAATCCATTCCAAGAATGTGGTCAAAGTCAACCATGTCTAACTCTACAAGATCAGTTGGAATGATCTTATTCAAGATCGAGACTGGGCAGTTTCTATACACCCGACTGGCTCTAACTGACTCACCAACTGGGGTGGAGACTGAGAATGGTTTTGAGAGTACTTCTGGACTGATATCAAACTGGACAACTACATAGGGAGTCACGAATGATAGTGTGGTTCCTGGATCTAGTAGGGCATACATATCTAGATGGAAAAAGCGTAACATACCCGTAACCACGTTAGGTGAGCTCTCCTGATCCTGACAAGAGGACAAAGCGTAAAAATGATTTTGGCGCTAGCTACCATCCGTACCTGAAGTGTTGGCCTGCTGGAGCTGCTGAAGCGGTGGATTGTGATCTCCCCCTTCCTGTAGATGGCATTCTCTGAGCCGATGACCAAGCTGTCCGCACCCAAAACAACCCTCTCGGCCCTAAAGACACTCAATTTGATGGTTCTTTCCACACTTAGGGCAAGCTGGGTAGCTGTAGCGGTTGCTGGCATTATGACTTTGGGATTGTGAGCCAGATGCTCCACTCCTCCGATCCTTGGGGGACCAAAAGGTAGGGGCACTGGCTAAAGCAGGTGCTGGAG
Organism: Datura stramonium; assembly: GCA_018107945.1. Lineage (NCBI taxonomy): Eukaryota > Viridiplantae > Streptophyta > Magnoliopsida > Solanales > Solanaceae > Datura > Datura stramonium. The sequence continues at coordinate 240,219 of JACEIK010001407.1, forward strand.
CCCTCTGCTACTGCTGCTGCTGTGGGCGGCTACTACCGCCGATCTCTAGTGGCCATAATCTGACTGGTTGGTTCTTGCCCATTTGTTCTCCCACTCCAAGTCTTTTAATTTTTAAGCCTCAATTTGCTGGGCATGAACTATGAGGCTGGAGAGATCGATGTCCTTAATAAGCATTGCAGTCCTGCACTCCTTGTGGACCAAGTTCGACACCTTATTAACAAATTTAAGCATACGAGCCCTTGGCTCAACTACCATCTCTAGAGCATATTTAGAAAACCTGGTGAACTCCAGTGCATACTCTTCCACCGTCCGATTTCCTTGTTTCAGATTCATGAATTCAGCCACTTTAGCCAACCTGAGCTCCCTGGGAAAGAATTGATCGAGGAAGGCTGCAGTGAACTCCTCCCATTTCACCGGTCCTACTCCTGCTGGTCTCCCCTCCTTCCACTATTCATACCAGATCTGGGCTACCCCTTTCAGCTGGTAGGCAGCTAAATCGGCACTCTCCGAGGAAGTGACACCCATAATTCGAGTGATCTTTCTAATCTCATCCATGAACTCCTGTGGGTCCTCTCCCACTTTAGATCCGTGGAAAACTGGAGGGTTCATCTGAGTGAAGTCCCGAACTCAGGCAGCTACTGCGGACCTATTAGTATTAACCGGAACCACCTACTGGTTCATCTGGTTCGTGACTGTCTATGTGACCTACTGGATTGCCACTCTGAACTCTGCGGAGGACACTGGGACATCCTGAGGGGCTGCTAGAGTTGGTAGGGTAGGTCGGTGAGCGTTACCGGCCCTTCTTTCGTTACCACATTATGGAGGCATGATTTCACTAAAACGAAATAGAGAACGAGTTAGGAGAACGATTCTGGAATTGAATTTCAACGCACGATAAAGAGTATGAACAAAAGGGAGTTTTCCTAATAAGATCTCGTAGCCTCCCTATCATAAGTGTGGAGCGCATCACAACCGTGAAAAGGACTCTACTCGACCGACTTTCAAACATCCTAGGATACTCTAAACCTAGTGCTTTGATACCAAGTTTGTCACGCCCCGAGACTATACCCTGGACGGGACACGGTACTTGGAGACACAAGTAAACCCAAGTCAACCATGGTCTATCATAACACTGGCGTTCTAAGTAAAAACATAGTAGAAGCTTTAAAATAATAACATCAAACATTTATGAAGAAGAACTAAGTCATAAGTTTTATATAACTGAAACATAGCTATCAATCTGAAAACTCTGTCTTTGTCTGAAAGCCATCTATCAGATGAGTTGCTGGGACAAGCCCCTAGCTAACTCTAAATCTTACTGAAAGAAAGTATAACCAAAAAGAAATGATCCTCGTCCTCGAAAGATGAGGACGCACCGATGATGCAATTGAAAACTTCTGAGCGAGATCTGCTAATGATGCTAGGACTGAGAACCTACAGCTGTATCATAAAACGATATAACATAAAAGGTATTCGTCAGTACTTTGAATGTACTGAGTAAGTGATAAAAACCATAACACGAAAAGTTAAACAACTGAACTGGAAAGACTTGCAATGACCAACTGAAATACTAAAATTGAATAATTGTGGTATACTGAGATGATCAAAATGACCCTGTCTGATAGTCAAAGACATGTCCAAAAAATGAGATACTAATCTGAAATACTGTAATGCACTGATCTGAACTGACTAATCTGAGACTGAACAGAGCTGACTAGTGGGAGAGTCTATAACCGACATATACCCATGTGAGAAAGTGTGGAGTCCGATGTATACAACCAATCGGTAGAACCCAATATACCTTGCCAGGGTATAAAGGCATGAACTGAGTGATCACAGGTCTGGGCCATAAGGCCAATAAAAAATAACCTACAGTGGCAACGTAGTTCTGGGAACTGGGTGCGCTAGAATCCCGGTCCTCTCGGTGCTAAGTCCTACTCCCACTAGATAGTCCTAGACTGACTACTAAGCTGATAGCTCGAAACAGGGGCCCAAGACTACCACGACCCAGACGGAAGCTCGGATCGCAACACGGGACAAAGAGCCCCGAGAGACCCCAAGTCGACCCATGGAATAAGAACATATCTAACTCAATCAATGAAACTGAAGAATCAACAAGATAATCATAGAGGAAGTCTAAATTAAACATAACATTAGAATACACAATCTGAAGCTTAATACATCCTTTGTCTGAAAAGCCTCTAAACATGATGAGTTGATGGGAAAAGACCCTAACACTCAATAAAGCTGAAACTGAAAATACATAAAGGAAATCTGAATAAGTCTATTCCTTAAGAGATGAGGACTCACCCACAACGCAAGATGCTAACTCTGAAGACTGACTATGAACAGGGCTGAGCCTGAGAGCGGGGTCCTGTATCATGAAACAATACAACATAGAGTATACGGTCAGTACGTGGAATGTACCAAGTATGCAAGGTAATTAAAATCGCTTAAGTAAGTAATATCATTTAAAGAGATGCATAATATAAATCATAAACAATAAGGATCTGAGAGTAGGGCTTGAATGCATTCTTTCTGAAATCATGATCTCATCATAACATAACATAACATCATAACTGAATTGATTGACTCAAAGCAAAAATATGATAGTCATGAGTAAAACTGAACATTGAGTCAAACCTTCTTTAGAACATATATAGATATAGAAATCTAATGAATGATAAACATGCATAACTAAAATCATGAGGAACAATGGGAGACTCATCTTTTAACCGACATATCATGATAGAGCTTACGTGGTCCCAACTATTACACTCAAGTAGGTAGAGCCGTCCAAAGTCTTGCCAGGGCTAGGGACGATACCATGATATCGATATCAAGCTTGTGGGCAAATAGGGCCGGGGATAGCTCACAAG
>JACEIK010001407.1:249162-261712 GCA_018107945.1 Datura stramonium
TTACATAAAATCATATGAGAATGTATATAAATAAGTAGATAAACAAGACTAAATTGAGTTATAAAGTAGCACTTGGGCATGCAATTATGCCCAAGATCAACACCCATCTAGATATAAATGAATCACCTACTAGAGTAGAGACTGAGAAGGGTTCTGAAAAGACTTCAGGACTGACTCTGAAGATACTGGCCACATAAGGTGTCACAAAAGACAAGGTAACCCCTAGATCTAGCAAAGCATAAACATTAAGATGGAACACTCGTAACATACTGGTAACTACATTTAGGGAGACCTCCTGCTCTTGGCGGGATGCTAAGGCATAAAATCTATTTTGACGCTGACCACCACCTGTGCTAGTAGATGCCCCCTGATGTGGGAGTGTGCGAGTGCGGGTTTGATACAATACAAAACACCCATGTTATTTTCTGTAGGGTTCATATTTTTGTTCACCATAGGAGGACGCACTGGAATAGTTCTGGCTAATTCTGGGCTAGACATTGCTGGTTGCTGAACTAAAAGCTGGACCTTGGCCCCCATCATGATCCTTCCTCGCTGCTGGCCATTCTCTGAGCATGTGTCTGGGCTTCCCACACCCGAAAAAAGCACCTGTACCTACTAAACACTGACCCGTGTGACCCCGTCCACACCTGCAGCAAGCTGGAATACTAGAATCTATGGGTCTGCTACTCTAACACTAGATCCTGATGCTCGCCCTTTCTGATCGTGCCTCGGTCTGGATGGCTCACTCAATGCTGAAGATGCTGAGGTTGATGACCTCTGGTGGATTTTCTATCGGTGCCCACAACCTGACCTTGGCTGAGAAAGTCCATAACTATCAGTCCTGTCCCTCTTGGCCTCTCTCTCCCTCATATGTGCCGCCTCTATCTGCTGGGCGTACAAGACTATCTGAGGGAAATCCATATAATGATAGAGCATGGCGGTCATACAATCCTTATCCAAATAGCCCACCACTCCATGAACAAACCTGCTTACCCGCTCCCTCTGATTAGTCACTAACTCCGGGGCGTACTTCGATAGGCAAGTGAACTCAAGGGCATACTCCTGCACCGTCATCCTCCCTTGCTTCAGATTTACAAACTCAGCTGCATTCAACTCCCTCATCTCACGAGAGAAGAACCGATCTAAGAATGCAACGTGGAACTCTTCCCAAGTGATCAGGCCTGCTCCGACGGTCCTCCTATCGTTCCATTGACGAAACCAGATATGTGCAACCCCTTTCAGCTAATATGAAGCAAACTCTCTACACTCAACTCCATTCACCCCCATGACTTGGGTTATCTTCACAATCTCATCTATGAACTCATGCGGGTCCTCATCTACTTTTGACCCGAGGAAATCTGGTGGGTTCATCCTCAAGAAATCCCTGACTCGAGCCACCGCCACATTACCATTTTGCGGAACATGTGAAACTGCCTGCTGATTGACCTAAGCGGTCAAGGCCTGCGCGAGCATCTGAATAGCTGCTCGAAACTCAGCATGAGCAATCGACTCTAGTGCCTGGTGCTCCTGAACTGGTAGGGCCTACTGGTGCCCATTTCCATTGCCATCCTCATGGATGTCTCCAACTCTATTCCTTCTACCATTTACTCTTCGGGAGGCCATGATTTCTACAATCGCAAATATCATGAATTAGAGGGATAAGGAGACTTTTCATCGCACGGCATAGATCATGAAAGAAGGGAACATTTTCTAAACTTCTCGCAGCCTCTTCGTCATAAGTGTGGCGCGCTTCACACCCATGAAAAAGACTCTACTCAATGCAACTTTTAGACACCCTAGGACACTTCAAACCTATATCTCTGATACCAAGTTTGTCACGATTTGGACGGAGGCCAGGATTGCAACATGGGACAAGGAGCCCCAAGAGACCCCAAGTTGACCCATGGAATAAGAACACATCTAACTCAATAAATAAAATTGAAGAATCAACAAGATAATCATAGCATAAGTCTAAATTAAACATAATATCAGAATACACAATCTGAATCTGAATACATCCTTTGTCTGAAAAGCCTCTAAAAATGATGAGTTGATGGGACAAGACCCTAACAACTCAATAAAGCTGAAATTGAAAATACATAAAGGAAATCCGAATAAGTCTAGTCCTTAAGAGATGAAGACTCACCCACAACGTAAGATGCCAACTCTAAAGACTAACTATGAACGGGGCTGAGCCTGAGAGCGGGTTCCTATATCATGAAACAATACAACATAGAGTATGCGGTCAGTACGTGGAATGTACCAAGTATGCAAGGTAAGTAAAACCGCTTAAGTAAGTAATATCATTTAAAGACATGCATAATATAAATCATAAACAATAAGCATCTGAGAGTAGGGCTTGCATGCATTCTTTCTAAAATCATGATCTCATCATAACATAACATAACATCATAACTGAATTGATTGACTCAAAGCTGAAATCTGATAGTCATGAGTAAAACTGAACATTGAGTCAAATCGACTTTAGAACATATATAGATATAGAAATCTCATGAATGATAAACACGCAAATTGAAATCATGAGGAATAATGGGAGACTTGTCTTTTAACCGACATACCATGATAGAGCTTATGTGGTCCCAACTATCACGCTCAAGTGGGTAGAGCTGTTCGAAGCCTTGCCAAGGCTAGGGGCGATATCAAGCTCATGGGCCAATAGGGCCGCGGATATATTACAAGGGAGGTCCTGAAGTAATAATATATATAATAGTATAAACTTACATTGGCGCGTAGTTCTGAGGCATAGGGTGATCGACCCTTAGCCTACTTGATGCTAGACACTACTCCTAAAAACATGCATATGCTCTACATTGTTATTTTAACGAAGCTCAACATCGTCTATTGACGAAGCTCAATATTTAAATGCATCTAAAATATAAAATCATGCATATGAGAAGCTTTAACTCAAACCATACTACAAACTGAAAGATAATTGGGAGTCTTCGCTCCAAAACCATGTGGTAAGCTTAATTCGAGATATCATAAATCATACGTGAATATGTGGGCATTGCCCAAAGCTTTATCGTGCTTGAAAATACTCAATTCACATCTGAAAACATGATTATAAACATGGGTAGCTTGAAAATATGCTTTTCATCATAATATCTCATCGTAATCATACATTCATCTCAAATCTCATCTTTCATGAACTTCTCATCAATGGGCTTTTTAATTCATAAAACCAGAAACATGATTTTAATTGAAAACATTATAAAACTTTCCCATGCTTCATAATTCAATGGTAGAAACATATTTAAATCATACCCATGTGAAGAATTAGGAAATTCATGCATTGGATTAAAACCCCATAGATTATACATAGGAATTCATGATTTAGAGAGGGATTGGGCATGGGTGTGAAAGAAATCACTCATTCATAACCCTACATACCTGATGGCAGCTGATTCTTACACTTCTTTAAATGCCCAATAGGAATTGAAGAGAAATTGAAGAACACTAAGCTTGATCACCCTCTCTCACCTTCTATGTTGCATGCATGAATGAGTATGGCCTAAAATGAACTTAACCCCTTTAAAAGTCATCATTCATAACTCAAAACGACATAGTTTAGGCCTTATGAACTTAGGAATTACAAAAAAGCCCTTATTAAATTCGTAGGAAATAACTGCCAGCTGGTCCTAACAAAGGACCTAACGACTCATCGTCAAGGGCCACGACTTGTGGAGTCATCCATCAGGTATACTGCTCAACTGTTCATCTGGGCTCGTCACGGGTAACATCACAATCCGTTACAGGTGACCATGACTCGTGGTCACCACCCATCATGTACACTGCCTCAATACCAAATAATTCTTTAATTAGCTGACCATGACCCTCCCCACGAATCGTGGTGACTGACCATGACTCATGGGTGCTTTCCATTAGGTTCACTACCTCCTTTCATTTCTCAATCACTCCTCCCCACAACTGACCTAACGAGTTGTGGGGCCTGACCATGACTCGTGGTCACGTCCGTGGGGATCCAATTTTCAAATTTCAAATTCATCTATTGGACCACACCACGAGTCACATCACGACTCGTGGGCTGCTCCCATGGGTCACCTAACAACACGTCCTATGCCTGATGACAGATTTTAAATTTTTCTCCGTTTCAACTCCCGTGTCTGATCTTTGGGCTATCGGGGTATAACAAAGACTAAGTTAGGAATACCTATCTGGAAGTACCCTGAGAGTCTTATTGGACCAGATTCTATAACTGGTGTTCTAAGACTGGTCAGAGCTACTTATCTGGAAGCATCGTAAACGTCTAAAGAACAAACTATAATGTGAAACTAAGGTCCTAAGGCTGGTCAGAGCTGTTTATCTGGAAGTGTCATGACCGCCTAAGAAACCACTAAAATATGATACTGAGTCTAGTTCTGATAACTGGGAGGTATCACGGACACCTCAAGGATTAACTATAGTCAAACTGATCAGTTGATATTTCTGTAATATTTTGAATATACTAATAACTGACTGAGATTGGACTAACAAACATCTGACTGAATTCTCAACATTTTCTAGTAATATGGGAAATCCAACTGATAAAATCAAGCCACAAGGAATAACTAGTCCAACAGGCAAAATTCTAGTTTACAAAATTCAAAGTTAGGGCTAAAACCATTCTTACAAGAATGAGTATTAACATGATAACTAGGTAGTGAAAATATGACAACAATCAACATAGACCATATTCCACATGTTATAAACGAAGTTTGACATATCATTTATTCACATTCGAAAGTTCAGGGCTAGAACTGATAGAGAAGATAGAGGAGATTTTTGGGGACACAAGGGAAGAACTATCCCTTGTTGAATTCCCATGTACTTGGTGATGGAAATCCCTGAGAGAATCCCTTGAAAATCTGAGGAGAATTCAATTGCCCTATCTTATGCTCTAAGTCTTCCTGAGAGAATTCTACGTTTTAAATTTTGAGGGGATGTGAGAAATGAAATAAACCGCCAGTTACCCCCTCTTAAGAAAATTACATAAAAATCCCTAGGAAATTTGCAGGAAAAAGTACCCTGCCAGTCCTAAGAGGCACTCCACGAGTTGTGAGCTCAGGGACGACTCGTGGTGTTCAATCATGATGTGCACTGGAAATTTTCTATAGATTCCCCAACCTTCCAACAACTGACTTCACGAGTATTCAAGAGACCTAACGACTCGTGATGTCTCCCGTTGCCACTGAACCAAAATTCCTCTTCAGGGATCACCATAGGCTCCTAGACGATTCGTTAACAGTGACTGTGACTCGTGGTCACCTCCCGTAGTCCTTACTGCCGAAAACCACCTAGGGGTCACCACGGGCGACACCACGACTCTTGGTGTCCCAAACGAGTTGTGGTGAGGACATGTCAAGTGCACTGCCCGAATTTTCCAACTTTCAGTCACCCCTTGACCACGACTCATATAACGACTCGTGGTCACACCCGCCGTCACTTAATTTACCAATTTTTCAACCAAGTCCGGACCCTTCCCCATGACTCCACGACTCGTGGCCTACCCCACGGGTCACAAGATGACTCGTTTTGTGACCTGGTATAGAAAATCTTGTTTTCTCCATTTCAACTCCCGCGTCTGATCTTAGGGTTTCTGGGCATTACACTAATACTGGAGACAGGTGCTGGGACACACCTCCCATAGCTACCTCAAGCTCTATATAATAAAATAACTCAATAAGATTGGGACTTTCAAAAAGTAGGACTCACCAAAGTCAGATGAATGTGAGATCCTAACAAAGTGTCTACTGCTGATCTTGTCTACCTGAATTCACATCATAATACGATGCAGCGCCAAAGGGCATCAATACATGGAATGTACTTGTATGTAATATGGATGAATGAAACACTAGTTAAGCAAGAATATCTAGCGTAAATGAATAAAGTGAGTGAAGTAACATAACTAAAACTGAAGCTCTGAATGATACTTAAAACACAATTAAAAATATATATAGAACAGTTACGCAATAAAACTATTCATCAAGACTATCTTTGAAAATACATATAAAAATGCATAACTTTAACTTGGGGAGTTTCTCATAACCGACACCATCATGACTGAGCATATGACGCGCAACTATATTGCTAGAGTTGACAGAGCCTCTCAAAGCCTTGTCAGGGTAGAGAACGATCTAAACTATGGATCCATAACTGAAGCCTTACTAGGGAGTTATCTGAGGAGTCACCTGACTCAACGGCATGATCTTAACTTATGTTGGCTACGTAGTTCTGGGACTTACAAGTTATCTAAACTCTTCACCCCACTCGATGCTAAATAATCCTCTCAAAATACTATACTTATATAAATATGCCTATCTGAGACAACAAATATCTTTTATAAAGCATCTTAGCTATTACTATAATAGATATTTAAAATCTCTGCTGAGCCTTGGCTCAAAAATCTCTTTGAGAACTTGGGAGCTTCTATGCTCCAAAACTCTTGTTTTTCAAAATAAAACTTTATTTTACCTTTTCAAAATCATTCTTGAAACAATACTTTCTTTCTCAAAATCTTTTCATAAAAATTCTCTTAAAAATCAGCTCAACATTATGAAAATAATGCATTTATCTTAAATAATAATTCTTTCAAAATCATGACTTTCATGCACTAGGATTCATGGGATAAGAGACATAATCCATAATCAAAAAGAGAGTAATGATCAACAATCAAGAGAATAAGATTACAAGCAAGATACATCAATAAATAACTCAATACGAAGAATTCAATATATATAAATAGAAAAGAAGACCAAATCAAGAATTGGAATCCAATTCTTGCTTGCTTGATGAGATTGAGAGATAATGATCTTGATTCTTATGTTGTAATGGAAGGGATTAAGAGTTTAGACTAATTAAACTCTTAAATATATTTTTTAGGAATCCCAAAACATTCTAGTTTAGGTTTTAAAAATATGAAAAGTTACAAAAATAAGCCTAAAATCCTGTTTGCAAAATTGAACTTGCTAGTGACAACGAACAACATAATGAGTTGTTCCCCAACTTAGCGACTCATTGGGTCCTCTAGTCACCCCTGAAACCAGGTTGGACATCCTCTGATTCTCACCTTAAGGTCCATCGGAACGACTAACTTAACAAATCGTCACTTATACTAACGGATTGTGGTCTAACTCATTGGAACTGGGAAAAAGATATCAAGTTTCAGAACTCAGCTTGGGGACGGCTCCACTTAACGAATCATCAAGTGTCTTAATGACTCACTTGATGAGTCATTCTGTGATCTATTTTATCTTCAACAGTTTTTCCTGCTTCATATCTAGGATTTGATATTAGGGACTTTTGGGGGTTGTTATAATATCTCCCCCTTGAGATCATTCATCCTCGAATGAAGATTGAGCCAGGCTGATAGGTGATCTAGCGGAGAGTAACTAAACTGAACTTAACCGAATTCATAGAATATGCAACTACATTAAGGACTTCAACATCAACTAATGGAATATGAAACTGATAAGAATAGGGGGCTTTACCTCAAGATAATGCTATACTAGGAGGGAAAAGATGAGGATACTTGGCCATCATTTCTGCTTTAGCTTCCCAAGTAGCTCCCTCAACTAGTTGATTCCTCCATAGCACTTTCACCGAAGCGACTTTCTTATTCCTCAACTTACAAACCTGTTAATCTAGAATATTAATTGGAACTTTTTCATATGATAGGTTGTCCTTAACGCCTACACTCTCTGAAGGGACAACAAATGAGGGGTCTCCAACACACTTCTTAAGTATAGAGATGTGGAAAGTTAGATGGACTGATTCTAGTTTGGTTGACAACTGTAGCTTATAAACTACCTTGCCAACTCTTCTCAAAATCCTATATGGACCAATATAATGGGGACTAAGCTTTCTTTTTTTTCCAAATCTCATGACACCCTTCATGGGTAAAACCTTCAAGTAAACCGAATCATCTACCTCAAACTCTAAGTCTCTACGCCTAACATCTATATAAGACTTTTGGAAACTCTGGCAGTCTTCAACCTTTCCTGTATGATCTTAACTTTCTTCATGGATTGCTGCACCAAGTCTAGTTCTATCAACTCTGCTTTATTAACTTCAAACCATCCAATCAGAGATCTATCCATCCGCTCATAAAGAGCCTTATAGGGAGCCATTTAAATGCTGGGGTGATAACTGTTGTTATATGAAAACTCAATAAGAGGTAAATGGTCATCCCAATTTCCCTTGAAATCAATACACATTCTCTCAATATATCCTCCAATGTCTGAATATTCCGCTCTGCTTGACCATTTGTGTACGGATAAAAAGTTGTACTAAGATTCACCTTCGAACCCAGACCTTTTTGGAAATGACTTCCTGAACTGGGAAGTGAACTATGTGCCGCTATCTGATATGTGACAATGCTTAGTACATCTCTCCCGATTAAGGGAGGTGGCAACGGTCGTTGTCAAGAATAAAAATACCCGACGAATGCCGAGGTCGAATCACGCAAGATATTGAAGTAGATCAACCAAGAGTTATAAAATAAATCAATTTAGAATGCATCATTATTTATAATGTAACAAGGGATTGGAGGAAAATGAGTGAATTATAAAATTCTAATTTCAAAATAAAACTGGGTAGGTTTGATTGTTGCAAGCAATGAGAATGAACTAGTGACGTGCTATTGACGGGGCATCGATTGGATTGGGGTTAATTAACTAGTCTCAACTATAAATTACAACATTAATAACAATGGAGAAGGCTACACCCGATGTTTCTCAACAACTTGGGTGATTTTGCCTTGGGTTTTCTCAAACCCCAAGGTCACAACTATCAATCAGCCACCAAAAACTTGAGGAAGAGCTGAGCTATCTCTAGCCTCAGCCCTTTAATGGATTATGAAAATGGGTTTTGAGTATCTCTAGCTCAACCCAACTTATCTATAACCCAAATCCTCACTAATGCTTTCTCACCCAGATCTTACTTCTTTCTTTCAAGAAAAAGTAAGATAAGAAGAGTACATCAATGGTTGCAACCATTAATTTTAGCATTCAAACTTGGAGGAAACTCTAGATTCATGCCTTATAATATGAATTTAAGACTAAATCAATAACACCCAATCGATTCTAAACCCCAATCATGCACACATCCCTAACAACTAAATTAGCTACTCATGGATAAAGTTAAAGAGAATATACCCATGGGTAATTCATTAACATTCATCATATTGAATAGAAATTCAAGCTTTCAACAACTGATACAATGGTGTACTTAGCTCAAAATAGAAAAGAAAAAGAACAATGTACTCTCCTCTTTCTCTCTCTACTTCTCTCTACAAATTCAAAGCTAAGATGTAAAAATTATGACATATGTGTGTACAATTAGGGTAATTCTGCATATTCCTTTTTTACACAACTTTCTTCACATGTCCTTGGAAGCTTCCACATTGAAGTTTTGCTAGAGTTAGACATTTCTACCCTGTCAGCGATTTGGTCACTTGTGCGGCACCTGCATTTCGCAGGTATAATACCCTGAAAGCCCTAAGATTATACGAGAGTTGAAACGGAAAAAATAAGATTTTCTACACCAGGTCACAGGATGAGTTATCCAGTGACCCATGAGGTGCACCACGAGTCGTTAAGTGACACATGGGAAGGAGGGAAGACTTGGTTGGATTTTGGGATTTGGGGGTCACCACGGGTGTGACCACGAGTCATGGTCAGCACCACGATTCGTTGTGTTAGCCATGGTTAAGAGTTGATTGAAGGTTGAATAAGTTTGGACAGTGCACCTAATGACTAGTCACCACGAGTCGTGGTGTCCCTCGTGGTGACCAGTGTTGATGAATTTCTAGTGCTGGCAATGAGTTCTGACCACGAGTGGTGGTCAGTGGCGACGGATCATCCAGTCCCTCACTGGAACTAGTAGTGCATTTTTCCCTGTGAATTTATTAAGGGCTTTTCCGTAACTCCTAATTTCCTAAGGACTATACTACGTTGGTTTATGCTCAGAAAAGTGTGTTTTAAGAGGGGTAAGTTTATTATAAGCCTATTCTCTTCCATGCATGCAAGTTTAGAAGCTCCTAAAGGTGATCAAGCTTAGATTCATCAAGTTCTTCCCTAAATTTCATTGGGCTCTCAAGAGGGTTTGTGAAATCAGATTTCTCCAGGTATGTAGGGTTATGAATGGGTGCAATCATCCACACCCATGCCCAATCCCTCTTCAATTTCATGAAAATTCTAGTTGATGAATCTATAGGGTTTTAACCCAACATGTGAATCTTCCAAGTATAAATCATGGGTACGATCTATACATGTTTCTAATGTTGAATTATGATTCATGGGCATATTTTACAATATTTTCAATTACAAATTATGTTTTCAAGTTTTACCAATTATAATGCCCATCCATGTATGTTCATGAAAGTTAAGATTTATGAGATATGTATTCAAGCATGATGAGATGTATATGATGAAAGTATGATTTCAAATTACCTATGTCCATGTTCATGTTTTCGAATGATCAAGTCTATGTAAAGAATGTTTATGTAATTTGCAAGCCCATATGATCAAAGTATATTTCATGATTTATCTATAGTTCATGTATTAGCTTACCACATGATTTTGGAGTCAAGACTCCCACTGATTTCAGCTTGTGTTAGGGTTTGAACCCAAGGCTCCTCATGTTATGATTTCATATTTACGCTTATATGTTATGAGTCAGCTTTGTCACTAGACGATGGTTCAGCTTCACTGAAAAATGATGGAGAGCATATGCATGTTTTTTGGAGTAGTTTCTAGCACCGAGTAGGATAAGGGTCAGTCAATCCTATGCCTTAAAACTACGTGCCAACGTGAGTATGATCAGATTATTTGGGACCTCCCTTGTGAGCTTCCCCTACCCCTAAGGGGCCTTCATCTTGATATCTATATCATGGTTGCATCCTTAGCCCTGGAAAGGCTTTGAACGACTCTGTCCACTTGAGTGTAATAGTCGGGACCACGTAAGCTCTATCATGGTAATGTCGGTTATATGATGAGTCTCCCATTGTTCCTCATGATTTAAGTTATGCTTGTTCATCAGTCCTGATATTATGTTTTCAGCAGGTTTGACCCAATGTTTAGTTTTACTTATGATCATCAATTTTCAGCTTTGGGTCATTCGATTCAGTTATGATATTCAGTGATGTTTAAATCATATTTTCAGATAATAGCATGCAAGCCCTACTCTCAGATTCTTATGATGAAATGTTTTATGTTATGCATGATTACTAGTTTTTATTTACTTAGCAGTTTCACTTACCTTGCATACTCAGTATATTCCATGTACTGACCGCATACTCTATGCTATATCGTTTCATGATACAGGCTCAGATATTCAAGCTCAGTCCCGCATTAGCTAGACTCTCAGTATTAGCATCTCCCAGTCTCAGTTGGTGAGTCCTCATCTTTCGAGGGCCCTTTATCAGTTGTATTTAGTATTTTTAGTTTCAAACTCTAATGAGTTAGTTGGGGTCTTCTCCTATCAACTCGTCAGCAGTAGAGGCTTATCAGGCATAGTATGTATTCAGTTTCAACCATGTATTATGTATTCAGATGTTATGATATGTTCAGACTTCCACTTGATTATGTTGAGTTTAGATGTCATGTTCATTCATGGGTTGACTTGGAGCCTCTCGGAGTTGTTTGTTCCATGTCTCGATCTGGGCCTATGTTCGGGTCGTGACAACCTTGATATCAGAGCCTTAGATTTTGAAGTGTCCTAGGATGTTTGAAAGTTACATTAAGTAGAGTCTTTTTATGGGTGTGAAGCGCGCCACACTTATGACGAAGAGGCTACAAGACGTTTAGGAAATGTTACCTTTTTTCATGATCTAAGTCGTGCGATGAAATGTCTCTATCCTTCTAACTCGTGCTATACGTGTTTACAGAATCATGCCTCCTCACCGAGTTGATGGAAGAAGGAATGGAACCGGAAATGGCCACAAGAATGGCAATGGGTATGGGAAGCAGCAGGCACCACCAGCCCATGAGAATCATGTATCCGAGCAGGTTGCCCACGCAGAGTTCAGGGCAGCCATTCAGATGCTAGCTCAGGCTTTGACCTCCCAGGTCAACCAATAGGTGGTACCGCATGTCCCTCAGAACGGGAATGCAGCAGTGGAAAGAGTTAGGGATTTTCTAAGGATGAACCCTCCAGAGTTCCTTGGGTCAAAGATGGAAAAGGATCCACACGAGTTTATCGATGAGGTTCTAAAGATCACCCGCATCATGGGGGTGACTAGAGAGGAGTGCGCCGATCTAGCCTTCTATCAGTTGGAAGGGGTCACACACATTTGGTTCAAGCAATGAAAGGAGAGAAGGGCAGTGGGAGCAGGCCCTATTGGTTGGGAGGAGTTCCATATCGCATTTCTGGATTGATTCTTCCCTCATGAGATGAGGGAGATTAATGATCTCGGGCAAAATAGCATGCCCAAGTTACGCTTTATAACTTAAATTAGTCTTGTTTATCTAAGTTATTTTATACATTTTCATGTGATTTTATATAAATGTGAAGACATGTGCTAACCAACATG